>RJWM01018074.1:0-41751 GCA_004363535.1 Dasyprocta punctata | reverse complement strand
GCTCAGTACCTCTCACACCCTGCATCGCAGCTGATGCCACAGTGTCTTAGTTACTTTTTGCTCATTGCCGAGACGAAATACCTGACACCCAAAATTAGGGAAGGAAAGGTTTATTCTTACAGTTTCTCAGGAGTTTCAGTCCATACTTAAGTTGGCTCCAAGATAGCATGACATGACGGGGCTACAGTGCATGGCGGCTGCAAGCTGCAAGGCACGCTGGCGAGAGAGAGTGGGGAGGCACAGAAATGCAAGAGGAAGACCCGCCTTCCCTTACACTATATCTCAGCTCCACTCCTGGGCGGGTGTAGCAGTCATGTCATTAATCCTGGCACTAGACAACAAACTGATCACAAGCATCAGACTCAGCCCCATCAAAAGTACATGAGGACTTGGGGGTACACAGCGTATTACCCGATACACACAGGAAGTGAAGACAGTGATCTCCATGCAGGGCCTCACTCCCAGACTTAACCCCCGTGCAAACCTGGGATTGTATACTCTGTGTGCCCAGGTATTTCCCCCTCTTTTTTATTAGTATATGTCTGTGGTACACAATATATCCATTCATTGTAGGAAACTGGTATACACACACACACTTCTCTTCAATCCTTTTTACTTCCCCTACCTGTTCCCTCCCTATTGTGTGCCCCATTTCTAGATTCCCATCCCGTCTTCACATAGTCTATCTCCCTGCTTCCTATTATCTATCTTTTATTTTGATCTTTAAATTATTTATACCTTGGGTTTCTCATAAAATAGAAATCATGTGATATTTTTGCTCCTGATTTTAGTATATATGTATAAACCTGCATATTTGAAAAACTGACCTAAAACAGTTCTACTAAGAACAGATCCTCATAGATACAAGGTCCAGCAACTTGGACTTTACTAATTATCTGAGCAACTACTTTGAAAATAACAATACGCAATATATTAACCATTGTAAACCCCCATTAGCTTGTTTTGAAATTCTGTATCATTTATGATTAGTTTTTCTCTTTCAAAAAAATAAGACTGATTCATGAACCTGGATCTGTTCTTCACATCCCTGCTCTCACTACTAACTGTGTTCAGTCCCCCTTGCAGCCCTTGCACTTTAACTTATTCATTTAAACTCCCAGGGGAGAGCTGGAAAATTGAAGTTGGAAGGGGACAGCTGCTCAGCAGGGTCCCAGAGAGATTGAAGGCCAAGGCCAAGCATGCAGAAACTATCAAGGAAAAATACTTTTGACCTAAGTCAAAAGATTTTTAAATTGCCATTTTTGCAAGAATAGGTTCTGGCTATTCTGCAGTTAAATAAAAAATTTTAGAACAATAATTCTGTTCACTCAGGAGTGATGTGAAAAATGATGGTAATTCCAAGCTTTGGTTGCCTTTGAGTCCTTTTACATTGTGGTTGCTTGGCAGTCATTGTACCAAGGAAAACACTTTTCACAGTCTTGTGGTTTTGAAATGAGATGTCCTCCTCTTGTTGGTCTGTTGTTTTTAATTTAATTTACTGAATTACAGTATAAACCTCCAAGTACTTGCAAATCTGAGAAAGACCTGATCACTGAAGGATGCGGAGAAAATCACATGAAAGTTGAAACCAGTTTACAATATCCCTGCTGTTCCATCACCCCCTCTCACATTAACCGCCCCATCCCCTAACTAGGGCATTTGATTATTGAACCTCTCTTTTTGTTATAAGATGAGTTACTAAAATGTAATTTGCATACCATAAAAGTGTACAACAGTGAGTTTTGGTAAGTTCACAGACTTGTACAACTTTTATATCCATTTTTTAAAAATTCTCATCACTCCTGAAAGCAACGTCAAACTCATAAGCAGCCACTCCCCCACCTCCCCATGTGGACCACTGATTGACTCCCTAGATTTCTCTTTTCATCACTCCAAGGATTCGCCGAATCTGTTCACTTCGCAGAAGTGAGTCACACATTGCTTCTCCTTTTCAGTCTCCTCCACATGCTCTTCTTCCTCAGGTTCTCTCCTAGGTCCCTCCGTTCTTTGCACTCTCTATAGTGCTTCTTAGGCTTTGATTCCTCCGAAGACTCAGGACATCATCTCCAGCCTAGATTCCTATCTGGGCTTCTGATTCACATATCTACTTCCTCCTGGGCATCTTGTCCTGAATTCCTTACTGACAGTTTAAAGATGTGAATACGACCTCACTGCACCTATGCGTCAAAGCCTCTCGTCACCCTCTGCTCCTCTGGTGTTCCTTATCTCACCACTCATGTGGGTTCCAGAACCAGAAACCCAGATTTCATTCTTGAATGCTTCCTTCTTTGCATTTTACTCTACACCAATGATCATAAAGCCATTTAATCTTTCCATAACAATTCTGATTACTTCCATCGGTAGGCCTTGGTTTTTTAACTCATTACATTGATATCTATGCCTTCAATCTATCTCCCTCCAACCTAGCAGTAAGTAGGCCAGGCTTGTTGATTACAGATGCAACTTTGATTGATGAACCCCTTTGCATGAAGCCTTTCTAAACACCTGTTGTTGCTAGCAATGTTTTGTGATATGTGGCTTCTGCCACCTTGTCCAAGTCTCCTTGTGCACTCCTTGAAGTACAAAAATTCAGCTTGCTTTCAGGATCTCCTCTCACTTACTAGTATCATTCTTAGCTTCAGGATTTTGCTGATGATAGGACGAACAGCAAGCAAAACTCTTCACCTTGATCTCCCCAAAGGCTATTTAACCTTTTGGTCTGGCCCACTGGTTCAGATCTCAGTCATCCTTCTCATGGAAATTCCTCTCATTTAGCAAGTTACCCCTACACACTGAGTGTGTTCTCAAGGCACCATTTGCTAAAATCCCAGCATTTTTATATAGTCAGAATTATCTGTTCTGTGCTCCTATCTCCCACTAGACTGTAAGGTTTATGAGGGCAGGGACCATATCTTTCTCACTGTGAAGCCTCAATCTCTGGCACATAGCCTGGCACAAGGCAGATGTTCAAAAATGCTCACAGAATGACAGCTTACCATTGCAACATATAGGTAAAAAAACGTGGAGAAATTCTACTTTATCAATAGCATGTACTAATTCAGAATATTTTTAAAAATTTCTTCTATCTGGGTGTATTTCATTATGAAGCCTTACCAGAATCAATTTTCTTACTTATAAGGCAAATAAGAAGCAGACGAGTAACTCAAACATCAGTTCAATTTTTCCCCAACAGATTTTGAGATTTAATTTCTCTTTTTCTTTCTAAAGGGGAAGAAAAGAACATGTTACAAATGCAGAGTCCTGATTCTAATGTTCCATCTGTCCCTGACCTGCTTTGCTGAAACTAACTTCTTGTTCCTTAACTTGTTCATCGACAAAATGAGGTTAATACACCCTATCTCAGGATATAATGAAAACAAGTAAGAAATAGAGACATGAAGATACCTCCACTCCAAACAGAATGGCCTATAAAAAAATTCAACAGATTCACTTTGCTCTATGTCCATACAAAAATACTAGCCAAATTTAAATATCAGTAGAAGTCCCATTACAAACAGTATGGAGTTTTGGGGGGACTTATATGGGGCCCTGTGCCTAGACCCCCAAAGTCACCTAGAAAACACTCAACACCCTGACATTCTGCTTCTCTGTCTTGGTTTGCTGCAGATAGGGAGGAAACCAATTAAGTTTTCATTTTTAGCTTTGTTAGATAAGGAACACATCCACTTCTCCTGTTGCACCCTCCAAGCAATTCAAATGTGTAAAAACAAGCCTTAATTCTCCAAGGAGAAAGTGTGATTATGTTAACACATTAAGGATTGCTGTGGAAAGTCACCTATTGTCTGATAAATTCATAATTATAGGTTGCATCTCTGTTCTCTTAGAGGCACCATAACAGTCTCTTCCTTTTTAATTCTGCTGGTGGAGAGGAAGACTCTAAATCATTTAGGAGACCAGCTGTGTTGTACTTCAATTGCAAAATACAAAAGTTCTGAAGTGTGCTTGGCATATATTCTGAGTTGAAACATACGCTGCTTATGCAGGCAAAATGTCCCAGTCCTACAGATGCCTGGTGAAGCTACATGGGGATTTTATACATATGTAGTGCATCAACACCGGCACCCTTGCTGATGAGTACATACTGTGTCACTCTTTCCTTCTGTTTCACATCTTGTAAATGGGCACCAGTTCAACTTACAACCACACAACCGAGAATTTTAGAATTAAAAGGAGCTTTAAAAGTAATCTAAACCAATGTCTACATTTATAGATAAAGACAATGAAGCCCACATACTGTGAAAATTTTATGCAATCACATGGTCAGACAAAGGTACCATTTGTGCACTGAGTTTGATAGAGACCTTCTGTGCAGAGATGTTCTCCTTATATCTTTCTAAACTAAGTGCAAATGAAAGCACACAGGTTAAAAGTAAATAAGTGATGAATTAATGGACGTTGGAAGGAAAGAAGGACAGGAGCCAAATATTTAGTTTAGAGACTGTAGCATCCAAAGTCCCATTGATTGCTTCCAGGCACAGAGCCCACCTTCAGTAGCCAACCCAACTTTCCATTCCTTTCCAGGAAAGTCAACATATAATTAAATAATACATCTATTTAACCAAATATATTCAAATATGATTACTTCAACTTAAAGTTATTCTTGACAGAATATATTTTTATACTAGGTCTTTGAAATACACTCTTCCTTTGTATTTAACTCACATCTCACATTGGCTGGGCCGCATGTGGTTAGTGGCTTCTACACTGCAGGGTAGATTATTATTCTAAATGCATGCATGTATGTAAGGAGGTTTCAGCATACTTTACAGAAATTACCAGGACACAGAGACCATTGGTAGATTAGTGAGAAGCCACAAAAATTCACTATTAAAACTTCTAGGTTCCACTCAAGCATGACACCTCCTATTGCTATTTCTGAATCAGGATTCAAATATCACCTACAATGTTAAAAAAAAAAAGCAGTCTTTGTAGGTGTAAGGGCCATGAAAAACCCTTTCAGATATAGATGTGTAAGCTCCTAAGGAGAAGGGGAGAGAGTACTCTGGAGTCCAGGAAAGGCTGGGAGGCCTGAGCAGGGGAGCAGGGAGGCAAGACTGCCATACAGCTCGAGGTCTCAGTTGACAAGGAGGCTGACCCAAGGTGTTAGACCTGCTTCATGATTTTGTTTGGGACTGGTGCTGCAAACCACTGGAAGAGGTGCTCTGGCCTAGATCAGAGGTCTGCAGACCCCATACTTCTTTTCATCAGTAAGATGTCATTAAGACCCTGCCAACCACTGTCCTCCCACCCCCACAGCAAGATAAATTCTGGGAATGCTGAGCTGGCCCAGGATCTTGGCAGCTGTGATAGGGCTGCAGAATCATCTAAGTCAGCAAGAAGAGTCATTGAACAATACAAATGTTTTTACTGGTATCCTGGGAAATACAGTACCACCCTTTTCTCAAAGGGCATAACAAGACCCCCTTCCTAGGAGGACAAATGCCAAGGTTCAAGGATTTGCAAGAACATTTCATTATTTTTGCCTGTAAGTTAGAAAAGTCATTTCATTTATAAAATGCTATCCTCAGTATCTCAAAATCACAATGATCAGGATGGTACATTTGATTTTCTGACCTAGAGATGGGTAGACCCACCCTAAAAAAAGAACACAGAAGCAGAAAGATAGAGAAGGTGGACTATTTTCTTTAACAGTCTTTTGCTCATACTCAACACTCAACCCCAGCTGCCTTCCCCCAGGAAGACTGGCTCTCCTCCTCCTCCTTTTCCTGACACAAATACATACAAACTTGATTTTCTCCATCTAAAAAGCAAATCTGTTTGCAAACAGGAAGCTACAGAAGTGGGAGGGTGTGAAAGAGGCAAATGGGAGGACAGTTCTGGAAATTCCACAGTGGAGAAGAAGCTTGATTTAGCCACACACAAAGCTTCAGAGAGGTACAACCAAATCACTCTGTCTACAATGGAATAGGAAAAAAAACCCAGCTCTCACCCTTCTGAGCCCTGGTGACTAACTCCAGAGCATGGAGAAAAGCTATAGGGCTTTCCTCTTCTTTTCTCAGAGAGCACAGAGAGCTCTTCAAGCATGATCCAAGTGGCTGCAAAGTGGACCCTACTGGTGACAAACAAATTGTTTGATGGAACGCCACATGTGACCATCAGTTGTCACTACAAAGGCCTTAAATAGAGCTGGGGTTTCCACTGTTGGCTTAACGTCCCTGGAAGAATGGCATCAAAGCCTAAATCCAGCTCAAGAACATACCTCTAGCACTTGGGAGAGGTCACTAGCAAGTTAGTGCCCAAAACAACCCATGGCTTTTCCAATCTCCTTTCAAAACGGTTAGTAAATTGAATTGCTGCATTCTTCTAACTCCAACTACTGCATATAGAAGCCCATAACTGTATTTGAGAAAGAAGTCTATTTCATTTCAATGATCATATTCATAATCCCTTATTTTCCTAAATAATTATTATGTCACTGAGAAGCTATTCATCAAGTAGTCTGGTGAAGAGCAACAACAGGTGTAGCTGACATACACAAAACGAAATTGAATACTGTATTACATTCATGGTAATATGAGATTTCTTGATAGACAACTGTGACAAATTCTTTTCTGGGGGTTAATTTGGCCCTAAAATGGTTTCATGGAGCTGAGTACTGCAGAAAACATTCATGGGTCAGATAGGCGAGATGTTTGCAGAGTTTGACATGTTAGTCTTCTTCCTAGTCTTGAGGCAATAAGCCATTACTGTTGACCTGAAGAGAACAGCCCCAAACAGAAATGTCATTTTTCTAATGAAGACATGACCTCTCAGAAAATCTGAAACATCTGGAACCCTCATGACCTTCTGTGTGTCATGAGTAAGGAAAATTAGATTTTTAGGTAGAGTTGATACTGTTGCTTCTGATTCAGACTGTGGAAGTTCTACCAAATTATTAGATCACTAATAGCAACCTTTAGGGTAAATAATCTCCAGAGGAATCAGATGGCTGACTCTGAAGACAGAGCAGGTGCTGGGCTTCTTCAGTCTGCTAATGGAACCGGCCTTCTCCCTCCATTTCATATTCACATGTGGTCACAGAAATTCCTCTCTGTGAATGTGAAGAGAATATGCAGCTTTGCTTGTAATGATACAGTTCTGCTATCAGAGTACTCTCAAGATGCCAAAATGATGGCTGATTGTTGTGTAGATACAACACAAATATACTGAAATGCAATATGACTATCATAAGTTTTCTCAGGGGCTTAGCAAGACAACTTCAGCTTGAGGTAAGCAGATTTTCAAACAGCCAAAGCAAGAAAAAGCTGGATGCAAGGAACTGAGGAGTAGGAAGCCAGCTTCTAAGCCTAGGATAGAGGAGACAGTGGTACCCTACGGGCCCTCTGCTTACTCTGGTCTTGAGAGTCCACACCACTCAGCGCAGTGAGACTGAAAGAATCTACAAGCGGGCATCGACTTCTCTGAGAGATGTTTTTGCCTCCATTCCAACTCTCCCTAATGATTAGATTAAAATAAGGCAACCAAGTCCATATAGACAGCTCACTGTTTTCTGAGAATCTGGCTTTCTTCACATACAACTTTTCCTTTTGAATGCATTATGGATAGATTCAGCTAAACTCATAAAGAATTATTTTTAACACCTTAATATAGAGAGAATAATTAGTTTCCATTGTCTACTATCTGCTTGCTCATTCCAATTCATTTCATATGATGCCAAATGAGGACACCTTGGGCCTGTCAAGTGTTCTAAAGAAACAAAGCATCATATTCAGTAATTTAAAAATACAAGAGTAGCAATAATGCCACTGAGTCTGGTGAGCTAGGCAATCAGGCCCATGTCTCTGCATGATCAGGGCTGTGGCTTGTGTTCCCAGGCAGCTGCATCACGTGGGTCAGGCATACAGTTCTACCCGCTGTCACTGATCACTGCACAAAAGCCACAGATTGTGTGTAGAAGTAGGATGTATGGCTTCTCTATGCTCAAAAAGCCCCCCCCCCAAAAAAAACAGAATCTCTTTCCAATTGACTTCCGCATTTTGGGGGAGTTTATACCTGCACTGGACTGCTTTAAGTTGGGAAATGAAACCCAGGATCACTGGGCCATGGACCATGGTTCCTTCAGAAGTCTCTCAAGTCAAAATCCCCTTCCATTTTAGGCCTGATGGGAAAAGACAAGGGGAACTGGGAGTTCCTACCCACTTGGCAACCACTTGCCTTTTTTGTCTAGGAAGGAAATTCCTGGTTTCCTCTATGAGGGAGTCACAATTTAGCTGTCCTTCAGACATAACTAGAACCCCACAAGAAAAAGAATAACTTCTAATACTTTTTATTTCCATCTCTAATCAAGATGAACATTAAAAAAAAAAGATTTACCTGCTATGTGAAACAGCAGGAAGAGAAGGAAGGACAAGAAACTGTATATGAAACAATAGTTTTCAAGATCCTGAGCACCAGGCGATGGAGGATAATGACTCCAACCATTGCTCAGGCTCTCTGCCTGGCAGACTTCCCAGCTATGGAATGAGGGGTGAACCCCTAAAGGAATGTGAGTTGCAGAGACAGAGCTGAAAGTCTGTGGAGGATAGGAGAGAAGACAGATATGAGGGTAGAGAGAGATGCACAGAGACAGAACCAAGATGGCATTTCCAGAACAAGGCAGCCCAGCCTGTATTTTTAAGTAGATTGTTGTTACCAATGCCATGGGCCAAGCCAACTGGATAAAGTTCATGGGACATTGTCTGCCCATCAGTACTCTCAAACAGAAAGTCTATGGAGTAGGAATAAAAAAAAATGAGTCCCTCCTGCACTATAAAAAGTAGTATTTAGGATTCTGATATTTTTTTCATGACACACACTAAGACTGGATTTCATGGAACCTCCCCTTGACAGATTTGTGAGCAGCACTTTTCTATTCATACATCACTCTAACTAGATGACCATAAATCTTAAAGATCTATTTCTCCATTCCATAGGAGCAGATTTTGAAGTACAGACCAGGAAAATTACAAGTTTATATTTTTTCTTGCTTTCTCAGGTTGAACAAAAAATAGAAGATGGCATGCAATATTTCAGACATATTTGAATCTTAAAAATGTTATTCATCTAAAATTCACATTTACCTGGGTGACCATTTTTCCCCTAAATTGTGCAACCCTATTCCCAATGCTATACTGAAGACCACTGCTAGATTTAACTCTTTTGACTGAGAGAGAAGGAGAAGCAAAGAATACGCAGGCTCGTGGAGCTGCTCAGTTGAAAATTATGCATAACTGATGGTTCACTTTGGAAATGGCGGGCCTGACAGGAACAAATGCCTTTCTCCAGGTCTCACATTCCTCTCTTCTACAGATTCCTCCATTTTCTCTTTATTCATTCTCTTAGTGAAGCTTCCACTTAGCTATGATGAAGCTATGTGAGTCACATCCAATTCTATTTAAGGACAGAAAAATCAAAGCCACCCAACTCCCAAGTTTCAGGTTTTGGTAGCTGAAGAAAATGAGCTAATGGGATGTCACACCACCCTACTATCCATCTTCCTTGGAGAGCAAGCTAACATGCTTACAGTGGTCTCCAAGGCCCTCAGTCAGCTGGCTCCCACTACATCATCTATGATTCACCCATCATGCCAAAGATGATCCATCTCAGGGTCGTGTCTCTCTTAGCCCTGTTGTCTAAGTTTGTTTCTGCAGGCAGCTCTGTGGCTCACTCTCTTACCTCCATCACATCTCTAGCCAGTCAGGCTACTCCCTTCTGCATTAACCTTTTCCCTTTTACTCCGTGTTACTTCTTTTCTGACTTATTGTCACTTCTGTTGCCATTTGCATATTTCTGTCCTCTCCAAAATTCATGATGACTCTTACTCCCCACTGTGGTAGCTTTGAAAGGTGGGACCTTCCAGGAGATGATTAAATCATAAGAGTGCCGGAGGAACTAGGTTAAACTCCCCTTGCACTTCTATCCCTTCCCACATGTAGAGACACAGTGTCCCTCCCTCTGGAGGATAGGGCAATAGGACTCCATCTTAAAAGTAGAGAGCAAGTCCTCACTAAATACAAATCCTGATGGTACCTTGATCTAGGACTTCCCAGCCTCCAACATTATGAAAAATGAGCTGTTATTTATAAATTACCCAGTCTGCAATATTTTGGTATACCAGCATAAATGGAGTAAGAGACCCTCTTTCCTGTAATAGAATAAACCTGAGGGCAGGGACTCTGTTTTGTTCATCAGTGTATCCTCCGAAACTAGAATAGAACCTGACTTGTATTTGGAACTCAATAAACACTTGTTAAAGGAATCAATAAACTGGCCTGAGGCAGCTGTCTTCAACTGATTTGTCCTTGTCTGATTGTTAACTCTCAGCTGTGTCCAAACTGATTATGCAGAACTCAAGGCTGGAGGTTGTACCCTGAAGCCAAGTGGGTGGCTGCCTATACTGTACTATTTGAGGATTTTCTGGGCGGAGCCCTGTAACTCCCAAACAAAGATTGTCTTCCCTTTGTTTCGTGGTAGTCTTTATTCCTTGGCTCTCAAAACCTATCTTTGAAAAGATCTCCAGAATGAATGTCTATGAAAATTCATGGTCAACTCTTTCACTTGGGATGGGTTACGGATAAGCTCTGTACAAATGGGTTGAAGTCAAAGCTTGGGGAAAGGCAGTGACAGGATTCCTAAGAGGGGAGCAGCAACATAGACTATCAAGGATGCTAGTCACCTGTTATCAGTTGACTCATTTCTAGGGGCTCTTTCCTCCCTAATCACCTATCTATTCAGAGAGGGTAACAATGAGAGAAAGTATTTCCTTGGCATCAAATGGGGCTGCTATTTCCATGTATGCATAACAAAATTCAGAAGGTATTCTACTGAATCACTGTGATATCTTTTCCTTTCCACTTCGCTAATGACATAGGATAGTCTTTTCTAGCCACAGAGTGAGCAGGTAAGTCAGGCTGAACACGCATAAAATAATCCATCCTTTTAGGAACACTGCACATGGCCTAAGCATAGCCAGACAGTCCTTTTCAGGAATCAACGTGAATGCTGGGAGAGAGACAGTCACACACTTTTCTCCATGCTAAGCAAGTGGGAGGACCCTATGGGTCCCTTTGCATCACACAGAAAACCTACTTGAAAATGAGGCAGAGGACAGCAGAGCTAAGCAAGGGAAGCTAAAAAGAATCCTGATGACATTGTCTCGATCCTCAGATTAACTGGATCTGAAGTGAGCACCACCACTTGGGCTATCCAATTACATTAGCAAATGAGATTTCCCTTTTGGAAGTTCATCTGAGTTGGGTTTCTGACACTGTTCACTGAATAAGCCTTGGTTAATTACAGACAGGGCTTATTTGCTTGTAACAGTGAAGCACCAATCTATCAAGCAAGCTGACTACAGTAGTTTGCTTTGTACCAGAAAAAGTATTTATTGAACACATACTATCTGTAGGATAAAAACATACATCAAAATAATTGCTCAATTTTATTCTACTTTGAAAACCAAGATGAAACTTCTCATCATCCCAGAATCTTATGTAGCAACCTCACATCTTGGCCACATAACTCAGGTTAAGTAAAGGTCAGGGGGAAATCCCTGGAGAATGGACACAGACAGTTTATAAGGTAACAACTGACCTAGTTAAAGTCCAAGCCACATACTTAACGAAGTGTATCAGAGACTAGTTCAGAAACTCAGTATATGATGCCAGAACTTTGATCTTCAAGAATCAAAACCATCCAGGGCTAACATCTCAGATCACTACACCAGTTCCCACATGGAAGGTACTCACCCAAAACCAAAGGTTTATGTTTGACAAAAAAAACCCAAAAAACCCCAAAAAACAAATAAACACACACACACACACACACACACACACACACACACACAAAACAGCCATCACTTTTGGTTCAGAGAACACTTTATGTATTTCCAGTATTTCCATAAACATTACCTCACCAAAGTTTAACAGCATGTTGGAGATATTTATTATTCTTGTTTTCCAAATGGCAACCATGGCTTTCCCAGGTTGCCCTATGCCCAAGGTCATACACCCAGTCAGTAGCAGAACCAGTACCTAACCTTGAGTCATTTGACTTGAGAATTCATGTTCTTTTCATTATACTTTCAATTGTCCTCAGAAGACACCCTTCAAGATACCTGCTGTAGGCAAAAGCAGATTTTAAAAATGCTGATTATGTGGATTTATTAAAAATGCTACCTAGAAAAAATAAAAATTAGTTTAGTTCTCAAATAGCATATTAATTCTTTTCAACCCTGTTTATACTTTTATTATGAACTTCATCCACATTCTATTTGCATTAAGATTTTGTGTTTGGAATAGGCAATGTATATACCATTGTTACCCCCTAATTAGCATGCTTTGAAATTTTGTTTTATTTTTTTCTCTTTAAAATAAAAAAAAGATTTTGTCTTTGGGGTTAATGCTTTGTTATTACTTTTATCATAAACCTTAACTACATACTACTTACATTAGTATTTTGTCATGATGGTCAATGGGTCTCAGTTGAGAATTTGCTTGACTTGCACCTTTTTGACAGTAACTTAAGCCTAAAGTGCAACCCAGTAATACATAGCCACTCTCCATTTAAAATTATAAATGGGTACAACCTGAACTTTCACAGCAGGTAAAGCTGATTGCCAGTCACAGCCATCTCTGTCTGTATGACCTTGGCCATGACAGTTAATACTCTGGGCCCATTTTTTAATTGGTAAAGGACGATACTTACTATTTAGGGTTGTTGTAAAGATTAAATGAGCAGAAGAATACATAAATGTTTAATAAAAACTGAATTTCATTCTCTCTAAAGATTACCAATATGTTTCATCATTTATGGTCACAAGTAAAATGTAAAAGAAATTACTGCACAAGCAATATTTTGATTTCTACATCCTGTCATCAGTTTTACAAATAAAAGGTCTCATTCCAGGGCCAGAAATTTAGCTCAGCAGCATAAGCACCTGACTGGCAAGTGTGAGGTTGTGACTTTGATCCCTGTTACCACAAATAAACAAATGAATAAACAAATAAATAAATGTCACCATTCCAGCCACGAGCTAATCATAATTTTACTACCACAGCCACATCAGAGAGGGAGAAGCAAAACCATTTCTGAAAGAACAGCAACATGTGGTTGTCTATCATAAACAAGAAAATAGACATACAAAATAACTGTTTATCTTTGAGTTGACAAGATATCCCATATGTTTTCCAGCAATTGCATTTTTTTATAGCTCCACTAAAATTATGGCTAAGAGTCTCTACTGGCTTTAATTTGGAAACCATCCAAAATGTATTTAAAGGATAAACTCTGCCAAACACAATTAAAAGTCATTTTTTTTTACTTTTATTAGTACAACTTTGCAGTATGTAATGATTACATTCATTGCAGGGAATTGGTATAAGTACATAATTCATTTCAAGATTTTTTTTCCTTCTCTCAACAACTTTATTATTTTGCCAGCATCAGATTCATTTATTTATAAGATCTTACAAAGTTAACTATCACATACTGTATACAGATTTAAAATAAGACTAATAGGCCAAAAAACATATGAAGATATTTCAAAGGAATTAGAGAAATTTGACTGCCCACACATTCTTAACCATTTAACTGTGCTTGTCAGGCACCCATAGAAATACTGGAATATAATTATTAGCTACAAAGCCAATGGGAGACAAAATTATGGCTGTTTACTTTACCAAAAAAAGAAACATGATTCAGTTTATGTTTTCTAAAACTACTCTAATTTAGAACAATGCATCATATATATTTACGGAGAATTTTGTTACAGAATTATTGTGTAGTAAAATGTACAATTTTACTTAGAAGAATATTCAAAGACTTTTGTTATATATTAATGTCAATATTTAATGTCAGATATATACTGTTGAGAAAAGGTACTATTGATATTTAAAAAGTATTGCAATTCATCTCTGATGATTAAAAACATCTTAGATCCACAAACCTAAAAATAAATCAAACATTACTTAGTATAGTATGAAGTTAGTGTCATGAATTTAAGTATAGATCTTATTGTTTAGAATCCAACTCTGCTAATCATCACAAAACCCTAACCCTACTATGTTGTTAATTAAAGATACTGGTCCAGAGTTTAAAAAGAAAAATAAGTATCACACATAGGTTTAACTTGCTACCTGTACAAGGTTAGAAAGAGAATACCAACATAGCTAGTTAAGGCACATTAAAGCTTGTTCATTCGTTTCTGAGTTTCAAACCTCTTTATAAAGTCCTGGCTCAGAAATGAAGTCTTTAAGATTCTTCATATCCAAGTCAGCGGTTCCAGTCCCTCATTCATTTTACATCACCTCATAATAAAGATGCAAACTAAATAAAATACAAAAATAAAATGCTCATTTAAGTAATTACATTTCTGGTCATCTAATGGTGGACTTGTCACTCACAGCTGAGGCAGAGAGGCCAGCACCACCCACCCACATCCATCTGTGGTAAGATCACTGCCTGCCCACTCCATCTCTGCAGCTGACACCATAGACAACCTACTAAGCCCCGGCCCTATCAGGCATATGATTTCATAACAACAAACAGCACTAAGTCCTTCTGGTGACCAAACATAATTCTGATGCTTCAGCAGCAAGTCTTCAACAGCTTGAGGAAGAGTCCCTGGGGCAACTCTTGCTGACATGTTCTTAGTCTGTGCAGGATTGAGGCTGAACGGATCATCTTCAAAGCTGGTGGCTTAGGTCTAGCAAAGCTGTTTAATATGTAAAGTTCAAACTGGTATTAACAAAAAACAGCAGCAGCCTGTCTGTGTCTCCACTGCAAATCAGCTCTTAAGTCGTGGTTGAAGTGAAGCTAATGAAGAAAGAATGTTTTCTAAAGCAAATGGTGAATCCACATGATGTGAGTGACAGAAACACCAAGCACCTGGTTTGTGCTTTTCACATATTTGACACAATTGCTTTATGAAATCCACTTCTGTGTTTCAAATATTTTGGGAGTGAAAACCAAACTGGGAGACTCAGGTTCTGCTGTCATTTTCTAATCATGCTGTTTTTGCTGTACTATTCACAGATCTTCCTAATCTATGAAACAGAAACTGTTAGTCTCCCCATTCCAGCAGGAATGCTACTATGAATCAACTATGACTTTATAGAAACCTATATTTTTTTTCTATGTGATATGTTTACATGGTACAGAAGTACCTATGATCAAGAAAATATTATTGGTATATAACCTTTAAACTCATTTCTAGTTCCTTTCCTCCAAACCAACTTATTCCTAAGTACTGTACTTTTAACATACATATGGTAATTTTGGCAGAAGAATTTTATAGATGCTTTCCTTCTGCCTACACTCCCATACAACTATCATGAAAAGAATCTCATCTTTCTTTCTTAGAGTACATGGCCTTGATTAAGGGCTTTGTATATTAGCTTTTTAAAAAGCCATTACTAAAATTAATATATGCACACTTAGAAAATTTGGAAAACACAAAGGAAAGGGAAACTAAACCATGCATACTCCCCCACAGAGAGATAATCTTTAACATTTTGGTTGGTACACTTTAAATTATTTTTATAAGAACATATGCAAGAGGGAGGGGGAGAAAGGTCAGATCAATTGCTGTCAGATATAAGATTTTTCATTCATTCAATGAAAACTTTGGTAAATGTACCACTAATACTGTAACATGCATCCTTACTTCAAAGATGCTAAATGGTGGGAAAAACATTGTTTTCATCTTCAAAAAAATAACATGTCACTTTTCCACATGTCATCAAAATGAATATAGTTTTGTAATTCATTTCCTCAAGAAAAATACAATGAAATTTTTTCCATGTTAAAGTATTCCACAGGTCAGACATTCCAGAATGTCTATTGCATCATTTTATTGGCTATACAGTATTTATGAGGGGAAGGAGACATGCTGAATACAATGTCTAAAGGATGTAGTGCAGTATTTTACCAGGTGCCTTAAATTCATGTAGTATGTAGTGTGTTACTGCACTTGTGGTAACAGATACCTGAGAATAAGAAACTTGTCATGCATCCTAAGGCAACTGCGAGAAAAATTAATAATTTTTGAATGAGTTTTAAGAAGTTAAAAGTGCCATGAGAGTAATGTAACACTACCAACATGTGAAGGAAGGTATCCATGAATTTCTTGGTTCATTTCTTTCAAGATGATTGCTCCAAACAAGGCACCATAAGACATGAAAAGTGAGACTCTTGAGGGGCACATTTCACATGGTGCAGATAACATGGTGTCTTAGTTACTTTTCTCTCATTGCTGAGACAGAATACCTGATGCCCAAAATTAGGAAACTAAAGATTTATTTCTTGCAGTTCTTGGAAGTTTCAGTCCATTTTTAAACTGGTTGCAAGGTAGGGCGGTGTGGTGGGGCAGCCATTCATGGAGGCCACCAAATAGCAAGGCAAACTGGCAAAAAAGAGAGGCACACCTTCTTCCTATCCTTACACTGTGTGTCAGCTCCACCCCTGGGCAGGTGCAGCACTCACACCATCAATCCCAGCACTAGACAACAAACCAATCACAAACACTAGACTCAGCTGCATCCATGTCATGATTACATGAGACTTTGTGGGGCCATAGGAATATAGGGGCATTAGCTTATATTTGGCTCAGGATTGCTTATATCTTTAACATGTTATGGTAAGCAGAAAATATCTGCTCCAGAAACCACAGTTGTTTCCGGGTGACCAGATCACCAAAGTGGATATCTAGAGCATGCTGCCAGCTTTGATATCATGTTTACCTGCCTAGATTGCTTGATTATAATGGGCACTATGATTCATCCAAACAGTAGCTCAAAGATCACAGGTTTCAAAAGGGCAATAAAATTGTATAAGTAAAGGTGGGAATGGAGGGCAACTGTAATTGCAGCACTTTAGGAGGGTAAGGCAGAAGAATCTCAAGTTCAAGCCCAGCCTACAATTTAGTGACTTAGACACTGTCTCAAAATTTTATAAATGGAAAAGTATATGTGAAGCTTCACAGAAGATTTTTCTGATTCATGGAATAACTTTAATATAAGAAATTATAAACTGTAGGAAAAAAGAATAAGAGTTATAATACCTTTAGGAATTCTGCACTTTGCTTTGGAAGCCATTGTATTTTTTTAAAAATCGAATAGCAAACACCCTTACTATTATAGTTTAATCAAGAATGTCCTAAAGGCCTCATGCACTCATAGGTGGGGCTTTTGGAAGGTGACTGAATCATGGAGTTGATAAAGCTGACTTGATTTTAGGAAATAGGGTCTCTGGGAGCCTCTGGTTACAGGAATTTCACCAGGAGCATGACTTGGAATGGTTTATCTCCCTCCTAGGTCCTCCCTCCTTCACTCTGTTTCCTGGCTGCCATGACGTGAGGAGTTTTCCTCTAAGGCAGCCCCTTCCACTATACTGTTACTGTCTTGGAGCCTGCCAACCATGGACTGAAATTTCCAAAATACATCTCTCCTCCTTTAAATTGTGAATATTGGTTATTATTTTATTTCAGTGATGGAGTAAGTAAAATAGATTTCGGTACCAAGAGTGAGGCTGTTGCTGTGAATACACCCGACCGTGTAGCTAAGAAGCCTCTGGAAATGGTTTTCAGGAGGCATGTGGAAAGGTTTGGTGATGTTGGCAAGTAAAGTCCTTGAATGCTTTCAGCTAGATTTATGGGGGATTCTGGTCAGAGCTCAGAAGACCAGAATGCTGATAGAAATGCAGATAGTAAAGACCAGGTTCAGGAGGTTTCTGTTGGCAAAAGAACTCCCTTGGCATTTGAACTAAAGACCATGTGTATTATGCTCTGGCAGAAAATTTGTCTTCATTTTGTTCATGTCTTAAAACTTCACAGGAGATTTGCATTAAAAGTGCCAGACTAATTAATCTGGCAGAAGAAATTTCAGGGCAGCTCAATGTTCAGACTGTAGAAAGAATACTTTTGACACCTTTTAGCCAGTTTTACAGTGAAATCAGAAGTACAAAGCTCATTTTAAAAGTTTCCAGTTCCCACAGAAAGGAAGCCTCTGTCAAGTTCTGGTAGAGGAGAACTTGACTGCTGAAAAATCAGCTGCAATCAACTATCTTCATCATTAGATTTGAAAGGGAGATCAGAAAAATGCACTATAAAGTATGTGGTAAAAAGGATTCAATGTATTTGTCTTCCATTTCTTTATCTTGGTGGTAGGTAGAGTGAATCATTATATTTATTTTTCAAATCAGGACACATTTGAAAGGGAAAAGGTATGCTATCTATAATTATACCATGGAAGCAGTATAGACCAGGAGGCCCCAAATCTACCTATGGTCAAATTTATCCATAGGATAAGAAGTCAGGATAGACCTTTCCTTGGAAGAAGTGATGAGAAAGTGAAGGGAGGTTTAGCCCAGAACTTTTGTATGCTGAGCTGTTACAGTGCGTCCTGTTTTTCCTACTTCAATTTTAGAAGTTTACTTAAGAAGATTTAGGATCTGACTGTGTACATACACATGCATAGAGTGTGATAAAAATATGAATATTTAAATTTAAGAAATTTATTATAGTAAAAGACACATTGCTATTAATCTCCCTCAAAGTATTCCCAGCATTCTTACCACTTTCTAAAGCAGTTCTGGAAGTTGTCTCCTGTGATTATTTTTAGTTGTACAGTCAAAGCTGCCTCAGTGTCCTGACCTCAAAATGTTCATTGTCATTTTGACTTTGGGAAAGACCTGGAAGTTGCATGGTGCTAGATTCAGTTCAAAACATGTATGAGGGTGTCCTCATAATGCTTTTATGATACTGCCTTTCTGTTAAATAACACTGTGATCACAGTTCGTAAAGACCAATTTTACATGTCTATATCTGTTAATGTAAACAACAGTGTTGAAGGTCACGATATGCAATATTGCAACCATTGTCAAGTTCCCATCATCTTGTTTTGTAAACCTATAATGTTACTGTTGTGGATTTGCTGTTGTCGTTTGTTTGTCTCTTTTACCTTTTGTTTTTCTTATATGTGTCTTTTTTCTCTTAAACAATAAAAAAAAAAGACAGTCAGGAAAAGGGACTCCTAGAACTGCTTCAGAAAGTAGCAAGAGTGAAGGGGAATGTGTGTTCCAAGTGAGGGGGAGTATTTTGAAGGGGGTTAACAGCAATTTACCTTTTACTGTAATAAATTTTTAAAAACTTAATAATTTACCATTTATTTAGACCACACCTCATACATATCTTTATATCAGGTATGGCTATTATAACTGTAAATATATGTAAATCTTTAGGATTATTTTGCATGAGCTACTCTGCCACTGTACCCCTGCCTAGGAGGTTGATGGGCATAGGTAGAGCTTCTGTGGCCCATGAACAATTCAGCATTCATTTTTCAATTCAGGGGAGACAGCTTAGTAAAGTATAGAATTGAACAGCACTATAACTGCTGTCTGTGAATTGGCTAGCAAGGAAATACAAATTATGTCATGTAAGTCTCACCTCCACTTAGCTCCACTTCACAAGAGAAGAAACAGAGACTTAGGAAGGGCAGGTCACTTTTCAGAGGTGATGCTGGATTCAGGTCCAAATATGAGCGATTCCAAAGCATGTTTTCTCTATCACAGTGTGCTCTATCACAATCTTTTCATGATTCTTGGTCCTTGGAAAGCCTAGCCCCTCTGCAAGCCCATGACTCTGGATTTATATCTCATGTTATAGTGTATGGGGACCAAACCTACAAAGGTAGAAAATATCAATACAAGCCAGTAGGTCCATGCTTAGCACACATTGCAGTCTCTATCTGCATTTGCGTACCCCAGCTATCAGAGACGCTCTTATCTTATCGCTGGCTAGTGACTTCCTCTCCTCATTGCCAGGTATAGCTCAGTTGTGTCCCAGTGGTGTCCACCATTGTTTACCCCTTCAGATCCTGGCCCATGCCCAGCTGCAGCCTCACAGTCTCTTAACCATACAGACTCCCTTCTACAGGGAGCACCAACTGTCTGGGACAGAAGAGCAGGGGAAAATCCCTCTCCAAAAACAAACTCAGGGAAAATTCATGCACAGATGAAATTCTTATTTTTTATACAATGAAGTTATTATAGATCTATTTGCCATTTGAGTGTCAGTATGGTGTGTTTTAAAGCTACCAAAATTATAATGATCTCAATTTTTAACCCCTTGAACTCACACCCCCACTAATTTACTTTCTGCTCTCAGACTCACTACTTATGGCACTGGAGTAAAGATGCTAAGTCAGAAATACCCCTCACTGCTTACTACATCAAAGTATAGTGTGCATTATGGATCAATAGTTACCTTGACTGTTTAATAAAAATCTGTCAACTTTGCTTTGCTTAGATACTATCTGATCTACAGAGCTCTGAAAAATCTTTTAAAAAGCCACTCAACAATTTTTGTAAACATTATTTTACTATTTTAAACTTATGTGGAGTCATTCTTTCAGGGAGCCCAAAGTTGAGAATTTTGTTTATTATTTTTTAAGTTGAGGATCTCAAAATATTGCCCAAACTGGCTTCGAACACATGATTCTCATGCCTTAGTCTCCCAGGTAGCTGGTTTTACAGGGAGAATTTTATCTTGATGGGTCCGTAGGAAAAAAGAGTTAAAATATATTATTTTATTATACACTATATATCTTGCATTTAGCACACCAAACTTTTTAAACAAAAAATTTCATATATCCTGTTTCCTTTTCTGAGATAATTTTCCTGCAGACATTATTCTTTGTCTTATTAAAGAAGCATTAACAAAATATATCTAGCTTAGTTTCTTCACCAAGGAAACAGAAATTGGTTTGTGTTATTTTGCCATGTAAGCATTGCTTTTCTAGCCACCAAATCTAAAATAGCGATTGAAGGAGAAAAGAGTCTCTCCAAATCTTTTGTGTGCAGCATAGGATATCTGTAGGTGAGAGGTAAAAATCTTTAGACCTAGGTCACAAGCTACATCTCTGTGACTAACATTAGGAATAGATACCTCACATATATTAATTATAAGACCAAGAATCAGAGGAATTGCAGGGAAAGGAGTTTGGGGGATGGGGACACAAACAGATAGAAAGAAGTTGCTTATGAGAAAGGGTCACAAATAGCATTCCCACACTCTGTCTAATGCATAGAATTTTCTGTATTGGAGTTTTAATGATACGAAATTTATTGTCAATATTTAAAATTCAGAGGTTTCATGAAATGTTGTGCATTTATACTTTTTCTTGAAACTTTTTGGCCTCAGGCTCCTTTTAGGAACAACTGGCTAAAGCTGAGTCTCAGATGCTCTTTGCAGATGAACTCCTGCTCTGCAGTTTGCCAAAGTCTCCAGTATTCCTATTTCTTCTTACACCACCCTGATTTAATTATGTGTTATCTTCCTTGCTATGTGATCTCCTAGGCTTGAGATCTCTGATCTAAAGAGAGGAGCTGAAAGGATTAGGAGTTAGAGAACATGTATTTAGTCCCACTACTTCACTGAAGAGTGGATGAAGCGGTGAGCAGAGGCCAGACAACCATTCAGGTGAAATCCAGGATTGTCATTGTTGGCACAAGTGGGAAGTGATAATTAGCATTTCAGCCACAAAACTGGAGGGATTGGAAGGTGCTCTACTCCTCACCTAGGTAGATGGAATATATTTTGTGACTCTTAATGTAAAGTAGTGCAGTCCTAAAGAAGACATGTGGCCCTCTTAGATGTGCCACTCTGGGCCACAATAAGTACAACTTTCATAATTACGCAAATGGGCCTGGAAGTGAATGTGATACCTCTCCAGATAACACCTGCATCTCTACAGGCACTATGGAAAAACCACCAGGATAAATCTGAAATGCCTGTGCCCTTGAGTGACAGCACAGTGGATGGAGTCCCTAATCATTCAGGGATCCAGAAGTCCAAAGCAGGACAGATAAGAGCTCATTTCCAGCCAAGTGGTCCCTGAAATAAATCACTCAGCTAACCAGAGCAGACTTAGGAAGGCTCCTGAGAGTGAACCTGGTCCACGTTTATCAACTCTCAGAGCAGCCAGATATGGTTTCTAGGATGTATGACAAACATGGGAACCAGCTACATTGAAAGGACTTAGCAGAGTCTCTGCCTATGTTGCTGAGGGCCATCAGTCACTGGTCTGGCCAGATTCTAAGACCGTCTCAGATTTTATGCTCTGCTTGTGTTGCTTGTTTGCCTGCCAGTCATCTGAGAGCCCGGCCTGACATTCAGAAAGGCCAGTGTCAAACTGCAGTACTTCCATGCACAGCATGACACAGAGAATGGTGGAATAAAAGGACCCCCAGTGGCTCCACTTTCAAGTTTTGGTTTTTAAAAAACTATCGGAACATGGCAGTACTCCAGGAGTTACAGGGGACAAAGAACAGAACACAAAACAGCATCTGTGCATTAGAAGTGCCCTCAACAATCAGTGCATTACTTGAACTAAGGGCTCCAGCCAGATCACCCCTCAATGCATACATGGTAATGAGGGCGAACACTAGTTTCTCACAATCAGACCTCAAAACTGCCCACCATTTTTGTGTGGTTGAGCACGATTTGTTTTTCCTCTAAACCCTTAGAACAGCATGCCTTATTTTCAATTTCTGTGGGTCTCATACTTTGGAGAGATTGTAAGATTCCAATGCCAAAACTACACCCCACACCATATCTGAGACTGGGACCCAGGCATTAGTATTTGTAAAAAATTTCTGATGGCTGGTATCATACTATGCATCTGTCTGGTTTTCCCTACCTTTGAAATTCCAATTATTTTTCCATTCATCTCTTAGAATTGGCTTTCAAATTCAGTTCTCTTCTTTCCTATTATTGCCCTAACTGGTTGCTATATTATCTGGAAATTAGCTAGACCTGTGAAAAACAGAATTGGTGCATGTTGGGTTGGGTAAAAGCCCAACAGATTCAGCGATGAGCTTCTCTATACAGAATTACTTCAGAAACAAGTTACTTTACAGCTTCAGCCAAGCATCTCATAGAATGGAGTTAAGAATGCTTCCACTAAAATTATAGTTCTTTTCACAGGCTAACACCTTGAAGAGATACTAAGGATAAAATGAGTTCAGCAGCCAAAGTGACAGCTTGTGACTAAACATGATGAAAAAACAAGTTTCTTTAACCCCTCTCTTACACCTACATGAGAAAAAAACAAAAGGTACATAGTCTGGGCCAATCTAAACAACACAGAAAGTTTGAAAATAAAATGTACATTAATTCTCTTTCTCAGATCACTAGAATCAAGTGACTATAAGCTCTGATTTTCTAAATCACCCATCTTGTTTTGGCCCTTGCAGAAAATATTTCAAGCAATGTTAAATTCTGTGGAATAGCCGTGTACCCTGTAATTATTTTCTTTCTTCCCTACAATCTCAGCCTGTTGTAAAATTGGCACCATGCCAACAAAAAGGGCCATTTTATTCTGAGTAAAGGCCACTGCCATGAAATGTTCAATATGTTGCCTTCCACATTTCTCAACATGGAAAGCAAGAGCAATAACTCCACTAACTTCCCAAGGTCACAAGAGGATGGATGGGTAACTTGTGTCACACAGAACAGTTCAAAGAGCACAGACTGGAACCAGATATATCTGAGTTTGGCTCTACTCATGACTAGATGAGTGACCTTGGGAAAATTGCTTGATTTCTTTGTGTCTCCATTTCCTCTTTTTAAAAGGAATTACAGCACATATTCCAGAGGCTGCACAACGTGTTCATGAAAACACCTCATACTGTGTCTGCCTGACAGCCTTTCTCAGTAGCTGCTTCTTTTCTATCCCAGTAGATTGGGAAAGCCAATAGAAAGTGCCATGCTGTGGAGATCCAAAATGGTAAATTTGTCTGCTTGAGAATTCAGGTTTAGTGTCCTGCATCAGCATCTAATGAAGCCCTAAGAACTAACTAAGCTGGGAAAGCATCAAGCCAAAAACCCACAATGGAGAGTTGCTGATTCTGAGATCCAAAAATTGTCCACCAGTTCTGGTTTTTCCTTACCTTGCTTCTTAACTAAGGGGCTCAAATGGGCTCTGCAGTAACAAACATCCCTACCTACAAATAGTAAAATTTTCCTATTTCCTCCACCATGTTTTAATACGTTGTTTTTTCCTTCTTCCCAGAAGTGGCATAATGCTACATTTTTGCATGTTTTCCGGATTGTTTGCATGGTTCCTGTGGTCTACATAACAACTTTGCTACAGAAACACAATGGTACACTGAATGAATACAGGAGTGAACAACATTCACTTGTTTTTCATGCTGGTGTTCTGAAAACAAACGATTGTGGGACAATGCGCAACAATTTCTTTCTATCCTGGGATGTTACAGTTTCTTATTTAAGTCAGGGCTGCTCTTATACACAGTCTACCTGGTTTCAGCCTCCTAGCAGAATCATTTCCTGAAAAATGTTTAAGCAATTATTAAAAAAACAGGTTCAACACTAATGCTGTTGTCAATAACCCTTCTGATAGAGATGATTCCCTGTGACAGAGCCGAGGTCTGTGATCAGCCATTCCTTCTGGGCCTCTTTTCAAAGTTTCCAGCTCTATAGCCACTATGAGATTTCCTACTGCCACCATCCTATCTCTGCAGTGTAATAAGATCTCACGAAGCTCAGCAACTTTGTACACATTCTAAAATACACTGAGCAATAACGCCAACTGCACATACACATATGAAATTTTGATTTTTTTCCCTTGCTTTTCAACATATGGAATAGTTATATAAAAATTTTCCTTACTTCAATTCTATTTCATTGTGTTCAGGACCATGGAAGGCACTGTGAGTACCCCACTCATGTCTTCTCAGCTCTAGTCCAACGGCTGCTGATACTGTCTTGTTTTAAGTATTTTCTCTTCTCTGGCCACAGGAGCCTGCTAGCCCTCGTGTGAAATAGGGTGGAAGTATCAGGGAGTTGGTAACCCAGTGAGTTGCCTTAAAACAAAATAGAAGAGAACTGGTGATAAACATGCAATTCCTCATGCCTCAGTTAGAACAACTCTGGGGCCTGTTCCTCACAGTCCCTGAGAGGCCCTGAGCAGGACTGAGCCCCAGGTACCTACGGAGGTGACGTGTTATTTAGCCTCCTAAGGTTTGTTTCCTTCCCTTATCTTGCTTCCTCCTTTTCCTGCTAGTGCTGGATCATCCTCCAAATGAACTACTTGTATTTCAACTTTATGTGATGGTGTCCAACTTAGGACCAGGCAAATACTGTGAGACCAAAGATTTTTCTTCATTTTTTGTACTCAATCAAGTTTTTTTTTTTTTTAAACAATTCACAGCATGTCTGGTCCTGTGCTGATTTGTAGGGTACCAGTGATAGTTAATAAGACAAGTACCATGCTCTTCCCCCTTAAGTGGGAAAAAGAGACATCAGGCAAGGAAGCATCTAAGTGATGGGTGCTATGAAGATGAAAATAAAGAAATGTATCCACATCTGCAAAAAAGTTTTCCCTTAGGAAGCAGCTTTTGGCCACAGGATAAAGGATGAGTAGGAATAAAAAAGGTAAAGCGTAAGTGGAATAATGTCTCTGGCAGAGGAAACAGCACAGTTAAAACCCTTGAATCCTAGGGAGACAGTTTTGTAGAGAGGACAAATGTGGCTGAAGCATTACTGAAGGGTTCTACGTCTCCTCCAATCCCTTAAAAATTATCAAATTGGGCAGAAGATCCTCAAGAAACTGAAAAAACTATGCACTTTCAGTTGAGAGTTAAAAGAAAATTCCAACATTATTATTATATGCACTTAATTATTTATTATTCTATTTATTTAATTCTATTGCTTAGTTCAATCATCAAAAATTTTATCATTTTTAAACTCCCCTAAAAGACATGAAATCTTGAAATTGTTCAAAAATAAAATTAGGTGGCAGCGTGGAGAGAGCAACCTCAGTGGAGGCCCACCCATCAGGATGGTTGGAATCCAGGACTTCCTTTAAACATGAAAAAAAGACGCTTGAGACTCTCAAAACTGTGTTCTTGTAGGGAAGAGGAGGGGGAGGGATATAACAGAAGAGATGTGGTTTATCTAATTCTGTTTTAGGAGCCTTAAATGTCACCTTCACCTTACAATTCAGTCAGTACATAGTTCTACTCAGGGTTAGGAATTGTTATACCCATGTAGGATGGATACACAGTTGCATCATAAAGGGTAGGACATAGGCAGAGAAATAATGCCAGGCTTCCTTATTCCTGTTCCCTCCTGTGGAGTGCATGCTTGAGCAAGTTCCCCTGTTCAGTAACCACAAATGCAGTGTTGTGTGCAAAGCTTCTACCTACAGGTCCCCGTGGAGACTTGGTGCCCAGGGTTTTTACTGGGGTACTGCCGTATAGGCACCTTCTGCCTAGCAAGCATCATTCTTCTAGATTTCCCCAAAGCAATCAGGGATTTAGTACACAGAATGGTGTTTGTGAAAACTGTCTAGGTACAGTGGGCTACCCTACCTCTTCAAGAATGAGTTAATTACCAAGTTCCCAGATACCAGTCAATGATCAATCTTACCAGCAGAGCCTTCTAAAGATAGCAATCTCAGCCTATGTTCACACGTTTAGGCACACCTACCACTCCATGAATGATAACTTGTGAAATCAAATGAGCCAAGTTTACCCCTACTTTCAGCATCATAGGATCAACAGATAAATATAAGCAACATAGAATAAAGTCTTACAGTAATTCTCTTCTGTAGTAGCTTGATCCTGAATGGTGTGAAAACAAAGTAAAGACTGAGGCTACAGCTCAGCAGCACAGCACCTGCCTGGCAAGTGCAAGGTACTAAGTTTGATTCTCACTACAAAAAAAAAAAAGATAAATGTAGAAAGATAAAGTAGTAGGAGAAGTTGAAGCACACGCAGATATATAGGTATTGAAACTTACCTATCTAGGGCCCATCTAAAAGAATAGATTAACCAAAAATCTCACCAAAAAGCTCATTTTAGCAGTCTCAGACAGTATGAATGGGCTATTCAAGAAATGAAGTCTCAGTTTTTAATGAAAAGCACATTAAAAACTGAGACTTCATTTCTTCTCCTGTCTCCTAACAGTGAGACTGCTTGAAATGAAAGTACAAATTTCCAGCAATGAAGCCAACTCATCCAGTGACATAAAATCCATTATCCACAAACATAAACTATGTTTTCAGCAATAATTTACTTATCCAAAATGAGAATTGGAACTGATCAGCATAGCTTAAATAAATAACCCTCTTCATTGTAACTCTTTTATAGTCAAAGTGACCTTTCTTATTGCCAAGGTAGAATATTTATAAATTGTCATTTTCTCATGTAATTCACTTTCACATTACATTTTCATGAATATTCCCAAAAGATAAAACAGCTGTGTATAATAACCCACAAGCGTATCCTTGAAAAAGCAATACAAAAATATTAAAATTTTGCAAATAGAAAAAAATTCACAATTTCATACAACATACCTATTTTATCCTAATGTTACTGTTAGTCTCTGCCCACATGCATACATATTTTAAAAAATCATGATCATACTGTGCATGATTATTCATATATTTAGCATACGAAGTTTTCTGAATTTCTTTACAAACATCATAATTATCATTCCATTCCATTATTTGTTGTACTGGATTAGTTTTACTATATGTCTATTAAGTAAATGCTTGACTTTTAATCAAAGCAACATATACTTATTGTTAAAAATTAAATAGTCAAGAAATTACATAGTGAAAAGTCACAATTCTCTGCCTTACCACATACCAGCTGCTGCCACTCCCCAGTAGCAACCACTTTTGTTTCAATGTTCCTACTCATTACCTTCACTCCACTAAATCACATTTATTGTTTCTTAATTTGTTGACTTTAGATGCTATCTGTTGACAACTTTTACATACTGGTTCTCCTTGTAACTTGGAATCATACTTAGCCCTTCTTCCAACTCCTGTGGGTAGGTAGCTTTCATTCTCCACTCTGAGAATGGAGTGTTGTGCTTTTGTCCTTCCCTTCATGTTCATTCTCCACCTTTAATTCCTTTTTTATAATAGTTTTAGAACCCAAAGAACAATATCATTTATATGCTGTTTCCTAAGTCATGTCTGTTCTTCAAGCTTTGTCTCATTTCCTTCCTCTGACAATATAACTGGAATCAATAGTGTCAGTATTATGATGCTTCCCAACTATCATTCACTCCTAGAACCAAATGGTCCAGTGTAGTTCTATTTCCTTTCTATACAGCTTTTGTTTTTTTCCTGGAATTTCTAGTTGCCTTTTTTTTTTTCTTCGTGCCTTAGTTTTACTGCTTCTTTATATTATCTAAAGAATCCAGGGTAATAATGGATCCATGGATCTCTTCCCCCACCTATTCCTATTCTCTGCTAACTCCCTTTGAAACCAATCTTTTCTCTTTCTCAACCATGACTATCTGGAAAATCCAGCTGTCATTCTGGGATCTTCCTTCCTTGTTCTGTTAGATTGAAATTATTTTCAAGAGTCTACTTTTCCCTTTTCTTTTCTTTTTAACTTTTCCCTTTTCTATTTTTTTCCTCTTAGAATATATCTGAATATCTTTGTACTCTATCCTTGCTCTTCCCTGATTCTTCTACTGGGCAGAAAAATCTAAATTGAAAATAATCTTCACACAAAACCTTAAAGTTTTACTCTATTAATATGCTGACTCCCTTGTTGTCATGATTCTTACTCCTTTAGTGATGCCATATTTTTATGCCGATTTTGTATGGTTGCTTACTTCCTCAGCAAACTCATAAAACTTTCCATTTACTGCATGACTTTCCAAAATAGTATGTTTTCCCTGTACGTTAAAATATTTTCTTTTTAATTAACTCATAGCAATTGTATGTATTTATAGAGCACAGTGCAACATTTCAATATATGCATGAAACATGAAATGCATGGGCCATGCTTTTTTCATTGGTGCTGGACAGTAAATCTTTTCAATCTTTTCTTTTGGTTTTGGAAAATTAAAATATTTCTTTAATTTCTTCCTGTCATGTTTTTCTCTCTGGTATGTATGAGCACACCGCTGTATGAACACGCCACATTTATATATTAATCAACTGATGGACACTTGAGTTTCTTCAACCATTGGTGATTGTGAGTAATGCTAAGAACATATATGTGTAGACATCACTATGAGATTCTACCTTCAATTTTTTGGGTATATATCCAAAAGTGGAACTGCTAAATTACATGCTAATTATATTTTTAAGTTTTTGAGAAACGGCTATACTTTGTTCCATAGAAGCTGTGCTTTTACTCTGGTTCTCATATATTTATTATCTGTGGCTTATTTTTTCTCTCATAATTTCCATCACTGTATCAGTCTATTCTACTTTGTATTAGATTGTCTCAGCATTATCTTGTACCCATCCTGTATTTTTTATTTCACCAATCATATTTTAAATATTTTGTTCTTTGTTCTTTTTTTAGAACAGCTCATTTTATGAAGTACAAAACTACTCAAATCTTGTCTGAGACTCAGAGAAAAAAAATTTATCTCAAATTCCCTGACTTTTTTTGTTTTTTTATGATGTCATTTTTCTATTTATCATATGCTTATTTTTCTTTCATTTTTCAGATTTTTAAAAAAAATATAGTAATCTTTAGCTCTTCATATTTAAGAATTGAGCAACAAAAAAGCTGAAGGACCCCTCTTAACCATTAAGATGGCTACTATTAACAACTAAATAATAAATGTTGGTGAGAATGTAGAGAACTTGTAATCCTTTTGGTAGAAATGTTGGTGGGGATGTAAATGGCAGATTCTATGGAACAAAGTATAGCAGTTTCTCAAAAATTTAAAAATAAAATTAGTATGTAATTTAGCAATTCCACATTTAGATATATACCCCCTTAATTGAAGGTAGAATCCCAAAGAGATATCTAAGCACATATGTTCCTAGAAGCATTACTCACAACAGCCAAAAGGTTGAAGAAACTCAAGTGTCCATCAGTTGATTAATATATAAATGTGGCATGTTCATACAATAGTATATTATTCAACCTCAAGAAGGAAGAAAATTTTGACACATGCTACAATGTGAATAAACCCTGAGGCATTATGCTAAGTGAAATAAATTACCAAAGACAAATACTATATTCTTCCACTTTGCATTAAAACTCTTGAGTAGTCAAACTCATAGAAACAGAAAGCTGAATGATGATTACCAGCATTTAAGGAGAGGGGACAATGAGACTGCTGTTGAATGAATGAAGCTGCAAATTTGCAAGATGGAAAAGTTCTACAGATCAGCTACACAGCAACATGAATATAGTTTACAATACTGAACATTAAATATGATTGTGGTGATTAGAAAGAAAAATAGAAGCTGCTGGGAGCTGAAGCAGAAACTCTTGGATCCTACTAAACATGACCTTCTCAGCAGTTCAGTCCCTGCTGGAACCATCTAATTTGATTTGAATGTGCCAGCAGACAGCAATGTTTTGAATTCTGGATGAGATGATAATCAATAGTAGCATTGTACATTTATACAAACATTTTTTTTCTCCAAGATACGGCCTTGCTGACACTTTACAAGTTGTTCTCTATATGTAAATGGTCTATACTATGATAAAACTGTTACATCAAATAATGAAAGGTTAGTGAGTTTAAGAAGCTGATCAGAATGCAGGAATTGTGATTCCTAATTCAAGTCATCTTGTAAGAGAGTTAGAAAACCAGAAGGGTGTTGTTGGACAGGTAGAATTTTAGGTTATGTGAATAAAATAATACCAATTCAAGACAAACTGACACTGAAGTTAAAAGAAGAGGCAGTGTTTCCCTAAGCTCTTAGTCTTTTAAATCCATAAATTCTATTTTTATGAAGTATTGTTTCTACTTTGCAAGAGCAAACATTTTTAAAGCAAAAAGAGGGCATTGGTGTTAGTATATTCCGTGAGGAGCCTTGAAATCAGGCAAGGTGTTCCTGCCCTCAACAGGGAATAATGTAGAACATGAGTATTTGACTTTCTCATTCAAATTTAAAACTCACTCTAAGGTTTTTTTCACTCTTTTTTAATATAGGAAGATAGGTAAACACTTTTTAGCTTCAAAGATTCCTCTTCTATATATAAAAGCAGAAGAGAAGAGGCAGCTAACCCCCCACTTCAAAAAACCTTAATCATACTGCTCATCAGGTACCTAAAACAAACAAACAAACAAACAAACAACAAACAAACAGTTGATCCTAAGTGTCCTGGCACTTGGGCTAAAAAAGAACATTTCCATTGTCACTGCTGTTAGCAAAGAGAATATATTTCTCCACCTTCTCCCAAGAAACAGCAATGAAAAATTACCATTGAGAGCAAAGGGAGAGCACCTGGATTTAATTCAATTCTGCCAAGAGGTCCAGAAGTAATCAATAAACACTTATTAACTAATGATGCACGTCTTGCTTCTGAGCTTGAAATGGTGACTTGTACAAACCCAGAGAATAAACAAGCCTCAGTGTAGAACAGAGATGAAAAAGTAGAGTGAATAGGGAAAACTGTGGTGAGTTCTGGTTTTATATCAGACTTCCCAGGAAACTATTCAGTTTTCTTCTTTCCACACGTTTTGGGGACCATCTGAATTGTGCAAGGGAAAAACACCAACACTAATGCATTACAACCGTATTTTACTCAGTTATCCTTTACTTGTAAATGCTTGTGATATAACCTTGGAAATTCCACATCACCTTCCAATCAGCCTTTAAGAAAACATTTCTCAAAAGAAGTAAAATCAAACTGGGGTGGTGGGCAGGTGGGTTTGTGAGGGCGTTCGCAACCCCCACTATTTGTTTTCTTTTCTCTGCCTTTTTTTCCTTTTGAAACCCTCCAAATCCTAGACTTGATAACTTCACTTATTTTATGGCCTATAGATTATAGTTTAGATACCTAGTTAGCAATTAGACCTTAAACAGTGAATAAACTTCGGCCAAATCCAAAAAAAACCTCCTCCTCTCCCTTAATTGGCCATAAAAACTACAGAAAGGGAAACAAATGAGTTTAACTCAAGGCACCAAACTGCCTAGTGCCCACATTCTGTGTGTCAATTAACCAGATGTGTAAGAAGGTCTTGTAACATTCCAAAGCAAGGATAATGCTGTAAAAAGGTGACTTACATAGAAACCTCATGACCTTGTTAACTTATACAGGGGTATATAACAGAAGTGAACAAAGGAATTGATGCCAGCCAGCCAGTAGCTAAGAGTTTCAAGGGCAAAAGTTGACTGATCACTTCAGTTTGAAATAAACCTCACTTGTATCTGAAAGCTCAGGGTCCCATGGGTAAATTTCTTGAGCACACTGTAAGAGGCTGGAGAGGCATTGCTCAGAGGATGCTAAGCTTTTAGTTAGAGAAGGTGAATAAGTTTATGAAATCTACTGTACAACACAATGATTATAGGTTTTACCAATGTACTGCATTACTGAAACTGTCAAGAGTTTATGTTAAATAATTTTGTCATAAAAATAATAAATACTGTATGGAAAGGAAAGGATACATTAAATAGGTTGATTTAGTTATTCTACCTTGTATACATATATCAAAACATCATATTTTATGTATAAATATATATGATTTAGCCATTAAAAATATAAGAAAAACAAGCAGATGTGAAGCATTTAATTTGTATCCATAAAACTAAATTACAATAAAAGAAACCAAAGAATTAGATATTTTAGACAAAATCCCGATGGCTCTTGCCTGCATTATTTAGTGGAATCCTTTAACCAATGCCTCCCCAGTTCACTTACCCACTCTAACTTGCCTCTTCCCTTATGCCTGCCTTTCATGGACCTAGAGAAAGGTAGGTGATCCAGGTTGCTAGCTTCTCTGAAGCCTGCTTAATAAAGGGTTTAAGGTATCTTCCCTCAGTCTGGGTTCAAGAAGTCTGTGGCAAGATTCCAAAGGGAAACCTAGATTTAAGATCTACGGACAAATCTTATGTCCCTCATCAAATGAGGGCAGAACACAAAAGACAAACCATTGTCACACTACCAAGCAGTGGTGGTGAACCTGTGGCAAGCTGGGCCACAGTGGGCACATAGAGACCATTCTGTCAGCATGCAAGCCAAGTGAAAGCCTTGCTTTTTCTAAATTAAAACCTCAGTATTCAGGTTTAACTGTAGTGTTGTCACTTTGCGATAAATAAATGGGTTTTGGGTTGCAGTTTGGGACCTCAGTCTCTAAAAGTTTTGCCTTCACTGACCTAGGGACTAAGGTGGAGTTGGCAATTTGAAAGGCAAGTTAAATACTGTGGGTTCCATGCAAATCCTGGATGTTCCTGTCATTTGGGTATGAAATTCATAAGACAATTCTTAGAAGTCATCAACAAGAATCATCAGTTCTCTCAGTCGAAGAATACTACTTCCTTACCCTTGTCATAACCCTTCTTTTTCCTTTTTCTTTTCCCCTTTTTGCCCTACACTAACAGCAATGCCAGGTAACCAGATGCCACAAAAGTGAGAATGTGGCATCCAGCACAGTGCCCTTCCCACATGCATGTCCTAGACTCTGACATGTACACAGTTCACTCTCCCATTCCCACTTGATCTCTATCTCCAACAACACCTGGTCTCCCTGACTCCCCATTCCTTTTGCCTCACTGCTGCCCAACGATCCTCTGAAATGTGATTATGTTATTTCCTTATTTAAAATCTTTCAAAAGTGCCAAGTGGGTCTACAGTATAAAGATCTATTCATTTTTTAAACTCAGATTTTTTTTTTACAGCCAAGATAATACAGACACAAGTTTAAACTTGTAAATATTACCAAAGGGTAAATTATGATTTTTGTCATTGAAACATAAGGGTTATTGAATGAAATGTACATTTTTACTCATCCCACAGTACCAGGGTTCCTATTAATAACACCATAAATTTTTGTATGTTATATAAACATATTATATAGATAGATAGCATCTTATATGAATGCTTTTCATTTAAATTATGTTGAAGATTATGTCAGAAGAACATAAATAGATGTACTTCACTCTTTTGCATAGTATTCTAGCAGAAGCATAAAACATAATATATCATGTGGAGATTTACAATGCTTTTCTCTTCTTTACTATCTAAAGTAAACTATCCGGAATCAAGTTTAAATCACTAAGTTCTGCAGACAAGTTCCTTGAGATTAGCTACAATCTATACATTTTGTTTATCTCCTCCACATTCTGTTGCATGGATTTTCCTTTAGCCAAACTAGGCTACCTGAAGCTGCTCAGTGTCTTCTTCAATGCCCTCTGCCCTTCATTGGCCAACTCTCACTGTATTTCTCTCTCTCTCTCTCTCTCTCTCTCTCTCTCTCCCTCTGTATGTGTGTGTGATACTGTGAATGACAGTCTTAAAACTGAGCTACAACAAAGACTTTATAAATAAAACCCCAATTGTACAGGAACTATCACAAAGAATCAACAACTAGAATTTCATCTTATTAAAAAGCTTTTGCACAGCAAGAGAAACCCCCAACAGAGTGAAAAGACAACCTACAGTATGAGAAAAATGTTTGCCAAGTGTTCCTCAAAGGATTACTATAGAGAACATATAAAAAAACTCAAAAAAAATTACACCTCCAAGATTTAAAGACCCAATCCAAAAATGGGCATCTGAGATGAACACACACTTCTCAGATGAAGAAATAAGAATAGCAAATAAATATGTGAAAAAATGTTCAACATCACTGGTCATTCGAGAGATGCAAATTAAAACAACACTGAGATTCCACACTGAGAATGGCTATTTTCAAAAAATCAACCAATAACAAGTGCTGGAGGGGCTGTGGGGAAAAAGGAACCCTTCTCCACTGCTGGAGGGAGTGCAGACTGGTGCAACCACTCTAGAAATCAGTATGGAGATTCCTCAAAAAACTAGGATTGATTTGACCCAGCTATTCCCCTTCTGGGTATCTTCCCAGAAGAATTAAAAACATCATACCACAGCAATATATGTGCACTGCTGTTTATAGCAGCACAATTTGTAATTAGCTAGATATTGGAAACAACCTAAATGCTCATCAACCGAAGAATGGATAAAAAACATGTGGTATTTTTATAAGCTGGAGTACTGCTCATAAGGAAGGATAAACTTGAGACTTTTATAGGTAAATGGATGCAACTGGTGACCATACTCATAAGTGAAATAAATCAGTCTCACATGTATAGACATCATATTGTCTCCCTAGTGTGAGAAGCTGAAATATATATGATAGTTATATGGCTAATTTCACTTAGTTCATTGAAAAGAAGTTTGGACAATTAAATGCAGATATCTTGTACTCTGAGTATCTAATTTAAAGATAATATATGCAATGCATTAATTATTGTTATCCTCTAATTACTGTGTTTTGAAATTTTGTTTTTTCTCTTGAAAAAAAAATAAACTGAGCTACACCCCCAGCCCCTTTTTTATTTTTTATTTTACTTTGAAACAAGATCTTGCTAAATTATTCTGAACAGGCTGGAAATTGAGATCCTCTTGCCTCAGCCTCCCAGGTGCTAGCTAGGGCTCTAAGCATGTGCCACCATGCCTGACTAACTCTAACTAGTCTCCAATTTTGATGTTGTCTTTACTTAACCCTTTTGATTTCTGTGCTATCCCTAAGTGTTGCTTAAGTGTACATGTATTCTGCCTAGGCTCCAAAGGAGTCTCATCCATAGGCTCCAGAAAATTCTTATACCTGTGACTGTCTTAACACTCAAGATAAGGTGCATGAAGGCAGGCACATAACCAAGGCATAGAATAGAGACAGACAGGGTTGAACAGGCAGCCACAGGACACAGGGTAGTGAAGTAGGTGAGCAATACAAAGTATGTATGGAGGAAAAGCTTAAGACAACATGAGTAAAGTGAGTCATGTATACTGCAGATACTACAGGAGGACAATGGAGGAGAGAAGACTGAGTTCTGGGACTGCCAGAAATTATTTCAAGGCAGGGTAGTACTGAATTGAGCTTTGAAGCAAGAAATAAACTAAGAGGAGTGGTTGAGATTAAGAGAAGGCTATTAACATATTCCTGGAGAACAGAATGTTCGCCCATTAGGGCAAGTGAGGTGAAGGCTGGTGTTGGACAGCAAAGGTTTGCAGCAAGGTGAGAGAGGGCAGAACTGAACGAGGCTCTGAGGATGGTGCTCCTGGTGAGCTAATTCAATAATTGCCCCTTGTGCAATCACAGTTCCAGAACTCTGAAGACACCACAACAAACACAAGTCCCTGACCTCACAGCACTTCCACTCCAGGGGCTCTGATGCTAATCCCTGGCGTAGACTTCACTGCTCTGGACCTGCTTCCTTGTGTATAACAAATGGGCATTTGGCACTTCTTATATCCCTTATCTCTCCAATGTTTTTAGATCTGGAAATGTTGGTAGAATCACATGAGGAACACAGACGCCACCATCCAGGCAATGGGAAGCCTCTGTTGATCTGCTGAAAATACCTACATGGTGGAGCTTTAGGAAGACAAGTATGATAGATTCCTGGCAGAAGAGAGATAATTGGACCTTGGAAACAATTTAAACCATATCCGTCCTTATAATGCGATGATGGTTCAGGCATACCTCCTAAGAATCAAAATCATGGGTAAATAGCAGGTGTAATAAACTATAAATAAACTACTTTTTAAAACTGACCTTACTAAATAGCTGGTCACTATGGTTTCATTGCCATAATACTGACCAAGATTGGCAGAACTAAGGAGAGCTTTGTAAGCTAAAGACATTTGTGTGTCTTTGTATAAGCCAGGGCTTAAGTGTACATGGCTTTCATGGGCTCCAAAGCAATTTCCTACAACGTAGAATATCATACAGCCCATACCCGTGCCAGCTCTTACCCAGTGTATAGGCTGGTAATGTAAGTATGACTGGCTATACTGTGGAAGATGAATGAAGCCATGTAATGTGAGTCATCTCCCCTGCATTTTGATAATAAATACGCCTTGTGGAATTTGCTATCTTTAGCTTTCTCCCTTGAAAATTCTAGTGTGCTTATCACCCTAGTAGCTAATCGCTCAGCCATCTCTAGTTCAGCCTTCCCATGGCTAAAAGAACTTTAGAAGTCATTCAAAGATAAATGTTCTCTGCCAGAAAATGCCTTAAAATAGAATGCTGTAAAGGTTTCCTGGAGTGGGTAATAAGCATTCACTTTACTAGCTCCACACCCAATCCCACGTGTTCCCCCCAGGAATATGTCTCTGGTCAGTCCCCTTTGCTAAGCCTGGAGCATTAAGAGCCATTTGCAGAACATCCTCAGGGAGGAAAGTCACCAATATAAAAATCCAGAGCACTGTTCAGTGTCTCCATCTCAGTTCCATTTCTTTTGACTTACGAATCTCTTTATTGGATTCCATTTCGGTGAAAAACATATCAACTGAAAGTGATAAGATCTCAGGTGTCATGACAGTTCAAAGTCAGGGAGACTTTGCTAAGAGAACAATGACCTCCCCTAAAAATAAACGTTTCTTGACAGTAAAGCATAATCAGTTGTAATACTCATTTGCAGTGTCTGTTTTGTCCCCAACCATGCTCTTCCACCTCCAACCCTTGAGTGTAAAGAGGAATGCCCATATGATTATTGCCAATGGCCAAGTGTCACTTTTATTATTTATGAATATTATATTAGCCACTTCATTTCTTCCTGACTAAAAGAAATGAGAATTTTCTGCTTTTCACCCATTTTATATGAGTGTGGATGGATTGACATCAGAGGGGTTGACATCAGTAGTTTGTAAATAGTAACTTAGAGGAAAAAAGAACCTTTTCAGGAACCTAGATAAGTTTTGTGCTAGGTTTAAATGTAGTATTGGAACAACTCTTCAGTCCAATGTCTGTCCTAATATGAGTGAAACAAATACATAAGCTGTATAAATCACTTTGCCATCACTTAGAAAAAATACTCGACAGGTTTATTTTGGCTTTTGATTTTAGAGGATTCAGTCTATGGTCAGTCGGCTCCAAGACAGAAACAACAGGACAGAAAAGCATGATTGAGGACAGTTGCTCACCCAGTGATAGGCAGAAAGCAGAAAGAAAGAGAGGAAAAAGTACAGAGTTGGTGACAAGAATGTACCCTTTCAGGTCACACCCCGCAGTGATCTGCCTCTTCTGGCCATGACCTACTTCCTAATAGCACATTCAGCTATGAACTCATTGGTGGATTAATTCACTCATGAGTATAAAGTTTCTATGACACAGTTACTTTCCAAAAATCACATCTCTAAAAACATGATATTTTTAGGGAACATTTTGAATCCAAACCATAACATAGGCACAAATAACTTTCTGGTTTACTCCATAAAGAAACATTAAGTTTTCCCTCCTCATTTGCTTCTTGTTAAACACTGTGGGTTTGGTTGACTGGCATCACAAAACAACTAATCACTAAGCATGTTTATGTTTTGTTGAAGACAAAGAGAACAGAAAGGTCTTAAAATACATGCAATCCTAGATGCTTGAGATTAGGAACTACTGTGTCAGTATGCTGTGTATGAATTTTGGATTCTTGAGACTCCCAGGAAGCAATACTGTAAAATTTAAACAGATGTGAGACTCAGAGACAGGCAGAGGGGATAATGAGCTGTACAGGTTTTAATGTTCTGGTCCCTCAGGACCTGTGGAAGAAATTCCTGTGGAGTTGGAGGAAGCTGGGCTGGACTTGATTCCCTTGCTCTGACTTCTTTCAAGAAATGCCTTAACTACTATAAATGGAGTAATACTTACTATTAGATGTTTATGCCAAACAGTATGTTAAGGGCTATATGTATATTAATTCTTTAAATCATCACAGAAACTCTTTAAGATAAGTATTGTTTTCCACTGCATTGCATGGCTAAGAATCTGTGGTATCATGAAGTGTATGTGGCATGCTCATGGTCACCCATGTGGTAAGTAACAGGGATGACTTGAACATGGAGGAACCCAGCTCTAGAGCTCATACATTTAACACCTTGGCTATAAATCCTCCCACCTAAAAGTTAGCAAACTTTAACTTGCTCTAGTCCCATTTCTTCTCTGGGTTACCTGTGGCAGGGACAAGACTTATGTTTACCTAAGACTACATTTCCCAGCCTTTCTTACCATTAGCTTAAATAATATGACTTGGAACTAGAGAGTTAAATATGAATGGGAATAACGTGAGTATGTTAGGGCCAGAGGTACCAGTGTCTTCATGCTTCACCTTCCTCAGACATTGGGCCATGGAAGGCATAAATCCTGGATGATAGAGATCCAACACAAAAGCAACCAGTCACTACGTGGAGAAAATCTGCCCAGGAGAGCCATGTGTATCATATCAGGCAGTCATGTGAGCAAGAAATCAACTTTTATTAGGTTAATTCCCTTATGTTTCAAAGTTGGCATGTAATTATGGCATAGGTTAGCTCACTCTAAGCACAGACCATTCAATTAATCTCGTTTTGAATATGAAGCCCCATCCACATCTGCCTAAATGAACCTCTAGACCAAAAGCTCCTTTCTTTGCTTCCCTTCCTAATCACAAATTACCTTCCTAATCACAAAGGGTTACACTGTGCCTTCCAGCTTCTGTTCAAAGCTGCCTCCTGTAAGGATAAATAGATCAATGAAACAGAATAGAGAGTCCAAAAATAGGTCCACACATATGTGGTCAATTGATTTTCAACAAAGGCTCCAAGGAATTCAATAGGAGAGGAGAATCTTTTCAACAACTGGTGCTGCAATAATTGAAAATGTGTATGTAAAAATTTTTTTGAACTTCAACTACTTACTTCATATAGAAAAATAAATTTGAGTTGAAACACACAGACATAAATGTGAACCATAAACTTCAAGACAAAAACATAGTCAGAAACAAGATCTTGAAGTAGAACATTTCTTAGACAGGTGTAGTGAGTGCTCTGATAAACCACAAAGTACCTTCAGAACAAGGCCCTCATTTCCTCAACCATAGGTGTTGGATGCTATGTTTACAGATGAGTTTCTCTCAGATATTTCCCTCCATGAAAGAGATCCTGTCTTACCCAAGGCAGCCCTCTTTTAATGACTGGTTAAATTAAGGACACAGAGTTCTGCCCCCTTGCTTTAATTTGGAACAGTTTTGAAGGTCATCCCATTCAGGTAAAACATACATCCACAAAGACTTATTCACAAATGTCCAGAGTAGCTTTATTCATGGTAATCACAAACTAGAAATCCAAATGGACATCTCAAAGTGGATAAAATCGTATGAAGGATTATTAGTAATAAGAAAGAACAAGCTACTCACACACCCAATATCGTGAATGACCTTAAAAGCATTGACCTGAAGAAAGAAGCCAGACACATAAAAGTATGCATATGATTCCACTTGTACAAAGCACCAGAACAGGTAGAACTATGTTGTTAGAAATAGAATGTGGCCATCTCTGCAGTGGGGAAAGAGGAAGTAGACTGAGAAGGGGCAAGAGAGAGTATTCTCAGTTAACAGAAATATTCTATATCCTAATTGCCAAGGTGGTTGAACAGGCGTATAAAACTTGTCAACACTCATCAAACTGTACTCTTAGAAAATGTGTCAGTTTTATTGTGTGAAAATTATACCTCAATTAAAACAATAATGTTTGCTGGATGTGGTGGTGCACACTTATAAACCCAGCACTCTGGGAGGCAGGAGGATTGCAAGCTCAAGCCTTCCATGAGCAACTCAGTGACCTAGAAAGACTGCATCTTAGATATAAAAATAAATAAATAAATAAAATAAAATTGGCTGAGGATATAGTTCAGTGTGAAGACCCCAGACTCAACACCCAATGGCAGAAAAAAAAGAAAGAAAGAAACAAACCAACAAACAAACTATGGATAGGGGTTTCTGTCAATGCCACTGCAGTGATTGTTAGAAATGGTTCATAATGTGACTGCCTTGCTTGAGTCCTGAGTCTTGAAACATAACTATCCAACCTCACTGGGAGATACTTCCCTGTCATTCTTCCCTCTATCTTATTTAGATGATATCTCTCTGTCTCTCTGTGTCTATCTGTTGCGTCTCTCTCATTTTAAGGTTCTTTGAGGACTATGACCACTTCCTCCCCAATATCTCTTCATCATCAAGTCCACTGGTTCCACATAACCAAACACATTGTTTTGCCAGGTAAACCGTCTCTTCTGCCTCACACTGGTGAAGTCTTGGTAATAAGAGTAGCTACAACAGTAATGACCATTTCTTGAGTGTCCATCTTGCCTTAAGCAATGTCTTAAGTGCTATACTTTTTATGTAACTTAGAATCTTAGAGGAAATCCTTAAATTAGGTATTATTAGCTGTATCTTATAGGAACAAAACTGAGACTTGGAGATATTTCGCAAATTGTCCAGTTATAGAGCAATCAGCAAAACACCTGAGCTTCATCTGTTTCTGAGTGCTGGATGCTCTCTAGTAGGCACTGTTTGCTTTAACAATACATTTAATAAAATCTCTTATTCAAATAAGAAAAAAAACTGTAGTATTAATAATGCAGTGTAACACAGTTAGCATAATAAAATACTTACTATAGGTCGTTCAGATACATAACAGCATTTTTCGATTGAATGCAAGGGCATGAATTTGTTCGTTATGATTTACCCTGGGTAAAGGCCACCAAGGCCAAGGCCAGGAAACAGCTAGACAGTTGGTGAGTTGTTGGGAGCCGTTGAAGCTGGAAATTGACTTAGGGCATGACCCAGACATGACCTTACCAAAGTAACAAAGAGCACCTGGGTCAACCACGTGAAAAATGCTCCTACAGCCTAGCAAAACAGGAGGCTCCTAAACAATCCAGGCCTGGGTTGCTAGGCAGAGGGGCTAAAATTGACGTCATCCTTCCCTGTGTATAAA
>RJWM01018073.1:0-41716 GCA_004363535.1 Dasyprocta punctata | reverse complement strand
ATTAGATCTGATGTTATGGGTAGTTATTTCAATGATAACAAGAGGTACTCTAAGGGGAAAAGAAGAAAGGAAGAGAAAAGGAAAAAGATATAAATTTATAAATATTCATAAATAAGACAGTTAAAAAAAAAACAGTATTGCTAAATACAATAGCTATTGAAAAAGAAAAGTTAATATACCTGAACTGATGAATCTTACACGTCTATATCTGTCAATATCCCCAACCCCTAGGAAGGTAATGATATGCAACATTGTAACTACTGCCAAACTTCAACTACCTCAGTGTGTAAACCTACAATGTTATCATATCAGATCTGTTCTTGTTGTTTGTCTGTCTTTTTTGACTTTTATTTCTAGCTTCTGTATCTATTTTCTCTTAAATAAAAAAAAAAAAAGAAGGAATTTAGCCTTAAAAATCCATGTTGTAGCATTAATATTATTCAGCATTATGCTTCAGCATAGATGAAACTTAAGATCATTATGGTAACTCAAATAAGCTCACCAAAAAAGGGTAAATGCTGAATGGTAGTTGATGGGGTTAGGAGGGAGAAGATGGAGAGTGTTAATATACACAGAGTTTCAGTTTTGTAAGAGGGAAAGAGTTCTGGAAATGGGTGGTGGTGATACTTGAACAATGTGATTATACTTAATGTCACTGAATTCTACACTGAAAAGGTTTGAGATGGTAAGCTTTTGCTATATACATTTTACACAATGAAAAATAAAAGATGCCCTTTTTAGCAAGAAAAGGAAAAATCAGCAACTGGTATTGATATTGGGCAAATGTGAATGTGCTCTTAAAAAAAGTATCTTCCAATATATACAGAGTCTGCCAAAAAAAGTGTATACATTAGGAAAAACTTGTATAAATATTTTAATACTAAATTTACTGAGACATCATGAGATTAATTCAAGTTACCATTGGCTTCTACAATTACAACAGATGCTCAAACTGGTGGCCATTAGCTTCCAGACATTTACTAGTATGGCAAACTGCTGAAGCATCTGTATGTATTTTTTGGTGAGCTCTGTAGATCCTCTTCGGCAAACATTCTTCTCTTGGCTAATTGCTCTGGCCAATGTTTCCAGAACTATATTGAATAAGAGTGGTGACACTGGACATCCTTGTATTGTTCCTGATTTTGGAGTGAAATTTTTCAGTTTTTGTCTATTTAGTATGATGTTGACAGTTGGTTTGTCATAGATGGCTTTTAGCAGATTAAGACCAATTTTCCAATTTTCCATAGGGTTTTTATCATGAATGGGTGGTAGACTTTGTCAAATGCTTTTTCTGCATCTATTGAGATGTTCACACGGTTTTTGTCCTGGGCTCTGTTAATATGGTATATAATATTTAATGATTTGTGTATATTGAATCATGGTACATCCCTGGGATGAATCCTACTTGGTCATGGTGTATCATCTTCTTGATGATTTGCTGCTGTCTGTTACCCAGTATCTTACTGAGAATTTTTGCATCTATATTCATTAGGGAAATTGGCCTATAGTTCTCATTTTTGGTTGGATCCTTCTCTGGTTTTGGTATCAGGGTAATGCTTGCCTCCAGGAATGAGTTTAGGGCCTCCTTTCAATTTCATTAAAGAGGTTGAAGACTAGCAACATTAGGTCTTCTCTTAATTTCTTGTAGAATTCAACAGTGAATCTGTCAGGTCCTGGGCTTTTCTTTGTTGGTAGATTTTTAATTACATCTTCAATTTCATTGACTGATGTTTTTTGGTTTTTTGTACTGGGAATCAAACTCAGGACCTTGCATTTGCCAGGCAAGTTCTTATGCTGCTGAGCTTTACCCCTGGCCCATGATACTGGTTTATTTAGAATTTTTGTATCTTCTTGATTCATCTTTGGTAATTCATATGTATCTAGGAATCCTTCTATTTCTGTACTTTCCGTCTTATTAAAATAAAGGTTCTTGAAGTAAATACTGATGATCTTCTGGATTTCTGCGGAATCCATTGTGATTTCACCCTTTCTGTTCCTCATTGCATGTATTTGAATATTCTCTCTTTTTTTTTTTTTTGATAGTTGGCTAAGAGATTGTCAATTTCATTTAATCTTTCTGAGAACAAACTCTTCAATTCACTGATTCTTTGCATCATTTTCTTAGTCTCCAAAGCATTAATTTCTGCTCTAATCTTTATACTTTCCTCCCTCCTACAAGCTTTGAGCTTGACTTGTTCTTCTTATCCTAGAAGCTTGAGGTTCAATATTAGGGTTATTTATTTGAGCTCTGTTTTCCTGATATGGGTATTCACCACCATAAATTTCTTCCATAAGACTGCTTCCCTGGTGTCCTATAAGTTTTGGTACATTGTACTGGCGTTATTGTTTATTGTAGAAACTGTCTGATTGACTAATTTCATCTGTGACCCACTGGTTGTTCAGAAGGATGTTGTTTAATTTCCATGTGTTTATGAAGCTTTTGAGGTTTCTTTTGTCATTGATTTCCAGTTACATTGCACTATGGTCTGATAATATGCATGGGATAATTTCAGTTCCTTTGCATTTACTTAAGCATGTTCTATGAGCTAATATATGGTCTATTTTGGAGAATGTCCTGTGTGCAGCTGAGAAGAACGTGTATTCTGATGTTGTGTGGTGGGAACACTCTATAAATATCTGCTAAATCCATTTGTTCAAAAGTTTGGTTCAGTTCTAATATTTCATTGTTGATTTTTTGTCTAGTTGATCTATTTGTGATAGTGGGGTGTTGAGATCCCCCAAAACAATTGTATTAGTGCTTATTTTCATGTCTGTTAATATTTGTTTTATACAGTTGGGGGTATTGGTATTTGTTGCATATATATTTATGATGATTATCTCTTCCTCTCAGATTGTTCCCTTTACAAAGATGTAGTCACCTTCTTTGTCTCTCTTGATCAGTCTTGGCTTGAAATTCACTTTGTCTGAAAACAGAGTAGCTATCCCTGCTTTTTTCTGGGTTTCTCTCACATAGACTATTGTTCTCCATCCTTTGACTTTCATTCTATGAATTTCTTTTTGAATTAAATGTGTTTCTTGTATGTAGCACATTGTTACATCTTGCTTATTGATCTATTCTGCCAATCTATTTCTTTGATTGATGAATTGAGATCATTAACATTGATGGTTAAAACTCATATGTAATGACTTATCTTGTCATGTTATTTTCCTGTTGTTGGCTCCCTTTTTTCCCCTCTGTTTATTTACTTTACCTACTAGATTCATTCTGTTGGGGTTCATGGAGTTGTAATCCTTGTTATCTCATTCTAGAATGTCCTTCAGAACATTTTGGAGTACTGGTTTGCTGTTCATGAATTTCCTCAGGTGTTCTTTGCTATGGAAGTATATTATTTCTCCATCAATTTTGAAAGATAGTTTTGAGGGGTACATCAATCTAGATTGAAGGTTATTTTCTTTTAGGGCTTGAAATACTTCACTCTAAGTCTGCTGTGATTCCGGATTTTTCTTTATAGATAGATGATTTGTTTCTTTTCTCTACCAGTTTTTAACATTCCATTCTTATGTTGAATTTCTGAGATCTTGACTACTACATGCCTTGGTTTAGTTTTTTATTTCATTTTGTTGTGTTTTTTAATTACGGTTAATTGGAGTTCTACATGCCTCATTTATGTGAAGTTCTTTTTCTCTGCCAGGGAAGTTTTCTTCCACGACTTCTGTGAATAGATTTTTTTATGTCACTTGTGCTATCTTCTGCTTTTTCACGGACTCCAATCAATCGTATGTTATGGTTCTTTGCACCATCCAGCAGCTGTAGGATTGATTTCTCATGGTCCTTTACTATTTTTAAGATACCCTTCTTTTCATGATCACTAACCATAAGTCTGTCTTCTATGTCTGAAATTCTCTGTCCACATTGGCTTATTCTGCTGCATACACTTTCAATGGAATTTTTAATCTACTGGATATCTCTTTGAATGTTTTATGGATTCCATTTCTTTCCTATGTTGGGCATTCATGATTTCTATCATTTTCCTAAGCTCCTCTACTTTTTTAGCCTTTATTTGCTCTAGAGTCACTAAGCATATTTTTTATTATGGCCACTATTTTTTTTAAAGAGAATAAAAAAATATAAACTACACAGAATTTTAAAACAAGATAATAGGAAATTAACAATGGCAATTATATTGCATATTGTTGTCTTCAAAATAGTTGCACAGATTTCCAAATATAGGCAAGCAAAATTGATCAAACAATATAAACCCTGTTCCTTTCAATGAACTAATAGCTCTCTAGTGTGTATATGTATATTTTTTTCTCTTCCTTCTTTTTTCCTTTCCCCCATTCCAGTTGTTCTTTCCTTTTGAGCAGTTTCTTTCCCTTTAACAATATCTATTATACCTATTGGATCTTCTTTACTTTTTCAGTTTCTTACACTAGGGAGACAATACGACATTTACACATGCAAGTCAGATTTATTTATTAGGATTTTTTTAGGAATATCATCTCATTAAAAAGTTTTTGCACCTCTGAAGAAATCACCAACAGAGTGAAAAGAAAACTCACGAATTGGGAAAAAATTTTAGCCAATTGTCCCTCAGACAAAGGATTTCTTTCTAGAATACATAAAGAATTTTTAAAAGATCAGATCCCCAAATTCAAAGATCCAATCTAAGAATGGGCATCTCAGATGAATATGCAGTTCTCAGATGAAGAAATAAAATGGCAAAAAAAAAAAAAATGAAAAAATGTTCAACATCACTGGGCATTTGAGAAATACAAATTAAAACAACACTGAGATTACATCTTCCCCCAGAAAGAATGGCTACCATCAAAAAATCATCTAATAACAAATGCAAGTGGGGCTATGGGGAGAAAGGAACCCTTCTCCACTCTTGGTGGGGATGTAGACTGGTGCAACCACTGTGGAAATCTACGTAGATTCCTCAAAAAACTAGGATTGGAGGTCCCAGTACTCACTCCTTCTGGGTATCTTCCCAGAAGAACTAAAAACATCATACCACAATGATATATGTGCACCCATGTTTATAGCATCACAATTTGTAATAGCTAAATCTTAGAAACAACCCAAATGCCCATCAACCAAGGAATGTATAAAAAAGATGTGGTCTTTTTATATAATGGACTACTCCTCAGCCATAAAGAAGGATAAACTTGAGACTTTTATAGGTAAATGGCTGTAAATTGAGACCATACTCATAAGTGAAATAAGTCAGACTCACATGTGCAAACACTATATTGTCTGCCTGGTATGAGAAACTGAAAGAGTAAGTAAGTTCTAAAATGTACAATAGATATTGTGAAATGAGAAGAAATTTTTCAAAAAGAAAAAGGAACTAGGGTAGGTGAAAGGGGAAAGAACAGTAGAGAATAGGGAAAAAATGCAAGTCAGTTATACTGTTAGTGTCTCTTAGTTCATTTTTTAAAAAAAGATTTGTGCTAATATCAATTGGAGAAATTTTTATGCTCATATCTTATACCCTGAGCAACTACTTTAAATATAACAACATGTAATGTATTAACAATTGTTATTCTATTATTTTGTTATGAAATTTTGTTTCACCTTTTTTCCATAAAATACACAAAATTTTCCATAAAATTTTAATTTTTAAGAAAAGCATAAGTGAGAGAGCTCCCCCTGCTGGCTGTAACTGACAATGAGGGCACAAGCGGGCAGACCTGACTGAATCACCAACCAGGGACAGCAACGCTTTTCCACTTTCACACTTGCCAGTGCTCAACCAAGTTTGTGGGTAAATAGAAGTCATTTTCAAATGATCTGTGAACCCTAAATCGCCAGGGCTGGTATTCACAATTTTTTCTAAAATCAGTTCCTTTTGTATGCAATCACAGCTCTTTGTTTCAGTCTCAGGAATTACAAACGCTAGAAGTTGAAAGCTCTTATTGAAGCTGGGAGTGTAGATCAGCAGTACAGTGCTTGGTTAGCATGCACAAGGCCCTGAGTTCCATCCTCACCATCAGAGCAAGAACTCTCAGATACTATATAAGTCTGTAGTATATATAAGTTTATTATGAAGAAAGGAGAAAATAACTAAGCTATAAGACACTTAAGTCTTTTTCTTTCCCCTGAGGAAGCTGTTGCTAAAATATATTGCGAAACTTTCTTAATACTCTGATTTCTCTTCAGATTATATAAAATATACTGTAAAAGTTTTAGTCAATCTCTTTTGTCTATGCCAGGCATGACGGCATACGCCTGTAATATCAGCACTGGGTTGGCTAAGGCAAGAGGATTACCATTAGTTTGAGGTCATCCTGGGCTACCTAGCAAGTTCAGATCCAAGCTGAACTACATAGCAAGGCCCTGTCTCAAAAGAAAAGAAATTTTTTTCTTTCATCTAGTCATAGTCTTACTAAGTTGCTTCAGGGTAGATCAAGCTGCTAATTATATGTCCAAAACATAACTAAAATTGCTATCAGTGTTGACAGATTTGTGATGAAATTCACCATTTTGTAAACAAATTCTAAATTTAAGGCAAGTCTATCTTAATCTAAATATTAACTTCTTTTCATCTATTAAAACAAATGAATGGCCGGGCATGGTGGCGCATGCCTTTAATCCCAGCACTCGGGAGGCTGAGGTAGGTGGAGCGTTGTGAGTTCGAGGCCGGCTTGGGCTACAACGTGAGCACAAGGCTGGCCTGAGCTACACAGTGCAACCCTGCTTCAAAAAACCAGGGCTGGGAGTTTGGTTCAGTGGCTTAAGCACCTGCCCTGGCAGGTGCGAGGTTGTGAGTTCAATCCCCGGTGCCTAAAAAAAAAAAAAACAAATGAATGTATGAAAAAGGAATAAACACACCTGTCCAATGGAGAAAAATGAATCTAACTTTGGTCCCCAGCAAAAGCACACTAAAAATACAGTAAAGAGTTTTTAAAAAAACAAAACCCATAACCAAAAAGGACTAGGAAAAAAGGAGTAGAGGAAACAGCAATGGATCCTGCACTTAGCTGACCCTGGAAAGCCAAATCTCAGACTGACTGAGGAAAGCTACAATCCATCCTGTGGTGTCACAGGTTCCACCAGAGACTCGGGACTAGGAACTGTTCTCCAGGAGGCTCACTAAGGAGAACTGTGAGAAACCTGTTGTGTAGTTGGATGCCCCGTTCCCCTGTTCTGTTTCTCCAGTTTGGGCACCACTCTTCTCCCATCATGGCAAATGTTTCATCCGAAGAGGTTACCAAGTCCTTGGACCAACAGCTGACGATGAATACTGTGATGTTATGAAATAGATGTTTTGGTTTTTGTCCACCGATCCCGGCTCATAAGCACCACAGCCCTTCTTACTTCTTAATGACTAGAACAGTAAGGTTAAAGTGTTTGGTCTTTTGTCCTTGGCTGCTGAAACAGCTTTGAAACAGTTTTAGAGCAGTAAAGGTGAAAGAAAGTCTTTATTGTAATGTATGGACATTTTAGGCCCCAGAAAGCAAAATCTCAGAAGCAGCTTCAGAAAGCAATATCAATCTCTGTTTTTCTCTCCCTGACCTTCTCCTGTTTTTTCAATAGCTTCTTTTTTCTCCCCAAGGAAGACCATAGAAACTAAAAAGTATATTCTAATCTTTCCCCCATCTGTTTTAGAGCCAGCCATAAGAAAATTCTGACCTACATTGTCTGGTATAGATCACAAGCCCTCCTCAATCCCAGAAGCGTCTCACCCCATCCATACCTAGAAGAAAGGAATGCTGTACAGACAGGCCAAGAAGAATCTATTGTTTTTTGTCTGCATTTGCTCTAACAACACTAAGCATGGTGTGTATTTTGGTAATCTCTGTAGTTATTTGAGAGATTATTTCTGATTTCATTTTTTCAGAGCCTCATTCAATTGCTTTGTTGTTACCACTTCAGAGAGGCCTAGTGAGGGCTTTCAGGTTGTTCCACCTCATTGCCCCCTGGATTTGCCTTTGGTACACTGGATGTCTGGGGTTACATTTTGCTTGTCTTCTCATTTTCTTTTCTTTTTTTAGTTTAATTCCTAGGGTGATGCTTGTAAGTTGCCTATGGTGGGTTGATTTATTGCTAGTATTTAGGACCCTTAGGTGATAAGTACTTCCCTGAGGTATCTTCTAGGTGTAGCTGGTTTTTTGGTTTTGAATCTGTTGGAAGATCTTACCCCTTCAGTTTGTTGGAGGTAGGAAGCTGTTGCTTCTTTGGCCTAGTCCCTGGTTCTTTGGCACTGTGCCACAGTATTTTCTGTGAGCCTTAGTCAATCTCAGTCATGGAATACCAGGACCAACAGCTGTTTAGAACAATTATATCAATTTTGGCTATAGTGGTATCAATAGCATCAAACACAGCCTATAAAATGACACACTAATTTGCCACTTTTAGTCATATGAACTAGATTTGTGATTATATAACAAAATGTAAAACCAACTAGAAAATTATATGCAGTATATAAGTCCTTAACATGTCAATTTTGACCTCGGGGGTTAAACTTCAAAATGACATAAGGATCTCGAGAACCCACCATGCTGGGTCAGGGAGAATCCAACCAGAAGACAACTAACCAGCCTTCCTTGTAAGTGGCACAACGGGTTCCAGGAAGAGAAAAGTCAGCACCTCCCATGAGCCTACCAGCGCACAGGTTGAGAATCAAACCCTCCCCCCCCACCACCACCGGGTAAGCAACCTGCTGGTTCAGAGGAACAGCTAAGGTACATAATAGCAACTAAGGTACATAAAGCAACCAAATGCTTGTATTGTTTGGTGGATTTTGCAGGCCACAGGCCAGCAGTCTGAGCATTTCTTGGGAGGATGACAGTATGCAATGCAGCAAATATGGGGGATTTTCCATCTATCATCTTGTCTTTGAGGCCCAATATTGTGCTCACTGTTTTGGTTTATTTGATATTCTGTTTTGATTGGTTTTATTCTGTTTTGTGTTTGGTTTGATTTTGCTATACCTGATGGAATGGACAACTACTGTGAAGATAAGAAGATATCCTATAGTAGCTATTGTTTTCCTAGTATCCTGCTTTGAAGTTCTCTACCAATTCTACTGCTTTGTTTTGATTGACTTTGTTCTGTTTTGTTTTGTTGGATTTTACTATCCTTAAAATAAAATTAAGCCAGGTGTGGTGGTGCATGCCTTTAATCCCAGCTCTTGGGAGGCTGAGGCAGGAGGATCGTTGTGAGTTCGAGACCAGCCTCGGATACAAAGTGAGTTCAAGGCCAGCCTGAACTGTATAGTGAGACTCTTTCTCAAAAAATAGGGCTAGGGATTTAGCTCAGTGGTTGTGCGTTTGATCCCTGGTACCAAAATAAATAAATATTAAATTAAATTTAAAAAATAAAATGAATTAAGGAGAAAAAAGAGAAATGGAAGAAGAGAAAGACGTTAGAAGTAAGGTTAGAAGACAAAGGGTGATCATGCCAACTTTGAGAAAATGGTGCAGAAGACAGAAGGAAAAGAGAGATGGAAGAGATAAAAGGAAAAACAGACCAGAACCGCATCCACAGAGGCTCCACTTCCAGGATTCTCTCTGGTTTCACTAGTAGACAATCTGTGGAGACACAGTGCTGAATTGTGCTGATCTATCCCAGCAAGCCAACAGTAGCTTTTTGGCATGGTAGTGGATAATCTCAGCAGGCCTGCCCCAAGATGAAACTCATTGGGCTTGCCACTATCCGAGTAATTTCTGTGGCACTGAGCCTAGTTGGGATCTGCTAGACAAAAGTCAGCAGCAGTTCTGGGTTCTGAGTTCAGCTGGCCCATCTCCAAGATGGCTCCCAGCCAATCGTTCTCTCCTGCAGCCAGGGCAGTACTTCACATCTGCCATACTCACCACCAGCCAGTGCAGTCTTTCACATTCGCTGCACCCCTATACTGCTGCATTACTCTACAGAGGTTTCTGGGGTCACCAGCTATCACCATCACCATGACCGTGTGTCCACAGGTTTGAACCACTCCTCTAGTGCAGTAAGTACCATCTCAGGGAGAAGTTGCTGCTGGTTACCGCCTTCTTCATTGAAATTTTTCTCTTCACTCTCTCTGTGGTCTTCAATTTGCACTTCAGAATTTTCCTGGGTCCAGTGAGCCCACTCCCCTACTTCTCATCTTCCTCATGATGTTATATTCCAGTGTCTGGATGGCAACTCTCAGAGAGGCTGTTTTCTCTGCTGCTTAACACTCCGCCATCTTGGTCTCCCTCCGCAAGAAGAATCTAAACAGACAGGCTTTGCTGGGTTTCTCCACTCAGTATGCTAACATTCAGTCCTATCCTTTTGGTCCAAACACCTTTCTACATGGTTGTTCATACTTCAATATCCCACCCCACAAAAAGGACAAGTCCAAAGAGCTTCAGCATAACTAAATATGTGGCACTTCCTAAAAGGAAATGTGGCCATAGGGGGCATGGAAGCTCCACACTTTTTCCCATATGCCTCAACTTATGCATATGATCATCTATTCATTCAAGCCACCATTTCAGAGTCCCAAACTTAATTTGAATTGACAATTAAGGATTACCAGATCTCTGAGAAAAGGCTCAAATACAACAATAAAGTTTCTTTCCTCCTGTACAATTTACCTCCTCTAAAATGACTGATTGTAAGGATAGGGTGCCATATAAACCATACATTCAAATAGCAATGCCAAAAAGAGTTCTCAATACAGGATTGGGGGATAAGTTAGAGGTAGTCTCTGAGAAAGTTAAGCACAAAGAAAATAGATGGGAAATAAGAACATTACAGAAATCATCCAGACATTTCACTACCAAACAGTAGAATCCCAGGAGGGAAAAATAAATGGATAGAGGAAAGCCATCAAAAAAGTAATTCACAGATGTGAGCCAGGAGGAGAACCAAGAAGTCAACCCTCTCCTGTGAGCCAGCAGCAGCCATGTGGGCTCGGAGGAAAGCCAAGAAGCCAACTCCCTCCTGTGAGCCAGCTGGCATATGGACTGGGAGACAAGAAGAGTCTCCTCCTTCATAAGCAACCAGCTGATTCAGAGGAACACAGGCTGAGATGATAGCTACTGAAGTAAAAAAACAACTTAATGCTTGTATTGTTTGATTGACTTTATAGGCCTAAAACCAGTAGTCTGAGCATTTATTTAGAGGATAACAATATGCGATATAGCAATTACGGGGAATTTTTTTGTCTTGTTTTTGAAATCCAGTATTGTTCTCACTGTTTTGTTTGGTTCCATTTTGTTTCGTTTTATACTCTTTAAAATAAAAAACATTGTTTTTACATCTCAAAAAAAAAGTAATTCACAGAAGATTTCCAAACTGAAACCCATAGTCACCTGATTGGTTGAAAGAACTTGGCTAGGCCCAGTGAAAATTACCTAAATCAGTGCCAATAGACTTACATCAAGCAACATAATGATGAATTTCAAGAACAAAGAGCTGGGCGTGGTAGCACCTGTAATCTCAGCACTCAGAAGGCTGTGAGTTTAAAGCCATCCTAGGCTACATAAGTGAGTTCAAGGCCAGCCTGAAGTACAAAGTGAGACCCTGTCTAAAAAAAAAAAAAAAAAAAAAAAAAAAAAAAAAAAAAAAAAAAAAAAAAAAAAAAAAAAAAAAAAAAAAAAAAAAAAAAGACAGAGACAGAGACAGAAAAAGAGAAGATTCCCCAAGCTTTCAAGGAAAAAATAATTTAATACAAAGGTTCACAATTCAAAAAGGTTCTGTCTTCTCAAGAGTAGTGAGAAGGCAGTAAAGCAAGTACAAAATTAGCCAATTCAGACATAATAAAGATATTTTCATCCATGTACAGTTCCCAAAACTAACTCATAGGCACCCTCTCCCAATGTGACACGAGCAATTGATACAAGAAGAAAAATCAAGAAAAAAGAAACATGGGATACAGGAAACAAGAGGTCCAATATAGGAGACTCAAGAGCCTCATAAGAGTGATGGGAGATCCTGGATTAACAAGTGCTTGCCAAATAGTACATAGCCGGTCAGATTGGAGCAGCACGGCTCAGGAGAACAGTTATGTAGAGGGTAGGCAACACAAGACACTTCCTGCTATTGGATCACTCTTCTAACTTAAGGACCGTAGGCCCCCAGAGACCTGGTTCAATTCCCATCTGTACTTGTTTATCTCACAATGTGTTAGTAATATGCCTGCTCCTCCCTCCATACCCCAGAAATGTTGTACTTGATTTTAAAAACTTTCCTTTTGCAGTTGAACATGAGAAAATTCCTATCTCATTATCACTACTACTATTAGACATTATCTATAGAGGCAGGGCAAAAAAAAAAAAAAAGTCCAAAGAAATATTTGCAACACAAATATCCAGCAAAGTTTCAAATTTAGAATACATAAAAACATTGACAAATGTATAAGAAAAAGAAATTCAGTAGAAAAATTGACAAGAGGTCCACGCCCGGCTACCTCTTCATATATTTGTTGGTTGTTCCAATATCCATTTTTCTGAATGCCGGTGTTGCCGAAAGAAAGAAAGAAAGAAAGAAACAAACAAATGCTAAACCACATAAGCAAAACAAAAACAAAAATCACACAGCCATTATACACTCAATCATTAAAACTGTGTGTGTGTGTGTCTGTGTGTGTGGCACCCGGGATCGAACTCAACCTTGCGCCTGCCAGACAGGCACTTAAGCCACTGAGCCAAACTTCCAGCCCGTTTTTTTTTTTTTTTTTTTCCGGCACCAGGGATTGAACTCACAACCTTGCACCTGCCACACAGGCGCTTAAGTCACTGAGCCAAACTCCTGGCCCTGGTTTTTTGAGGCAGGGTCGCACTGTGTAGCTCAGGCCGGCCTTGCGCTCGCGTTGTAGCCCAAGCTGGCCTCGAACTCACAACGCTCCTCCTACCTCAGCCTCCCGAGTGCTGGGATTAAAGGCATGCACCACCCGGCTCAATCATTAAAAATTAAGACTGTCAATACCAATATAAGTACAACTCAAAATCTACCTGTTCCTTCATTTCTCCCTATAGTATTCGCTACCTTCTTAAATAAGAGTTATTCATTGATTCCTAGAGAGCATACGATTCAAGAAGGCCAAGGAAAGTGTATTACAAGACTTTTCTGGCTCTGTGGAAAAAGAAATCCGTTCTTTGCATAGGGCTGCAGAATCAGAGCTGCTGTTGGTCACTTTTGGTGTTGTGCAATACAGAGGAAAATAAAGGTAAGACCCTGATTTATACCTGAAGGCGCAATCGTGGACTTTTAAGTATGTATGCCAATCAATTTCCTTTTTCATTTAAATCAATTTGAATAGTGATTCTGTTATTGTGACTGCAACAAAATTCTTCACTATTACAAGGTTGAACAAAACAAAATGGTAGACTGAAAAAATGACTAAATTTTTGGTTTTGTTCATTAAAAGTTATGTTTAAGGAGTAATGTGTACCAATGAAACCAGCTTATGATACATTACATGAAAAAGATGAGATACAGAAATGTTATATACTACAGTGACTTTTGAAAAACTGCATATAAAAACTTGAATGTTCCACAGTACGAAATCATCTTTAGAAAATGATTTTTTCTCTTTTTACACTTCTGTGTTTTTCAAAGTTCTTGTATGTTGCAATTTTAACATTATTCATTAAAATATAATTCACAGGATAAAATTAAGCCCTTTTAACTGTACATGCTAGTGATAGTCACAAAACTGTTCAACCATCACCACTATATGATTCAAGAATAATCTGACCACTCCTATAAGAAATCAATACATCAGCAATCACTCTCCATGCCTGGGAACTAGTAATACGTTTTCTGCCACTATGGATTTGCCTGCTCTGGACATTTCAAATAGAATCATAACAGTATATAGATTTGTGTGTCTAACTTCTTTCAGTTACAGTATTTTCAGTATTTATCCAGGTTGTCACATGAATCAGTATTTCATTCTTTTTTATGGCAAAATAAACATTTCATTGTGTGGATAATACCACATTTTGTTTATCAATTTACCTACTGATCCACTGTTATGGTTGATACCCTGTGTCAACTTGAGAAGTTTAGACTAAGAAATTCAGCAGGGAGCCAGGATCCTTATTTTGTCAATATCCTCAGCCTGTGCAACAGGGGGACGCAAGATGCTGGGATTCATATACCTGCCCTGGGTGGGGATGGGGGGAGCCTGCTTACAATATAAGGGAGGAAGAGAGGCTTGTTCTACACACTTTTGCTCTTGATGCTTTGCAGTCTTCTGCAGTCTTGAAGTGTTACTCCTGTGCCATACCACTCTGCCTTGGAGCCAGCTGATTATGGACTGAAACCTCCATAAACTATAAGCTAAATAAACCTTTCCTTCCTTCATTTTGGGTGTTGGGTATTTTGTCCCAGCAATGAGAAAAAATTAACCAAGACATCCATTTATAGGCATTTGATTTGTTTCTACTTTTTGGCTATTATGAAGGATACTGCTGTGAACATTTTAATACATATTTTTTGTGAAGACATGTCGTCAATTCTCTTGAGTAGATATCTAGGAATGGAATTGCTAGTTGTATGTATTTTATAATTAAAAAATACACAGGGACTTCTTTGTTACTGGAAACTGTTGACTTTGAGTCACTGAAGGCACAGAGAAACAAAGATCACTCACCTATTTGACAAGGTACTAGTCTGGGAAAGGCATGTATAACAGATTTGGGATGCCAAAATGGACACATTAATAAAATGAGGTTGTAAACTGTCTAAAACTACTGTATCTATTGTCAAGACTAAAATAAAGATAACATTTTATGTATATTAATATTTTGTTCATATTTTCTCTTATCCCAATTTCAAGAGGCAGCTAGGATTTAGTACTGTGGGAAATACCATTTTACAAAATCAATACAACTTAAATATTTACTATACCAAGGCAGAAAACTGTAAAACTACACAATGTTAATAATTAATATGGTATCCCTTCGCTTTCAGGAAAAACAGGTTAAGCAAAACTCTTAACATCAAAATCAACCTCCTAACCAAATATTCCTTCTTTCTTCTCATCATCTTGAAACATTTGGGTGGATTTTGCCACACACTTTGCTACAGTTGTTCAATATAATCCATTTAGCCAAGTAAAGATAAAGTAAATGAAATACATCTAGCTAAGTACAAATAAAATTACATTACATAAAAGTAATTTCATATGCAAACTATGCAGAAGCAGCCCATTCTAATAAACCTGAAACTCTATTTGGTCCTTTGCATGTTATCAATTTCTTACTGCTCAGTAATATGCCAGTAATATTACACAATAATACAATTACTAAGAAAAATTAGAATTTTGTTCATATTTGACATACTTCATTATGTCATAGTTTATGGTGAAAGGGATAGATTTTTGAAACGCCTATATTTATATTCCTTCTCAACCACTCATTGGCTTTGTAATTTTTGACAGTTTAGTTAACTTTCTTGAATCTCAATTTTTTTTTTTTTTTTTTTTTTTTTTTTTTTTTTGCGGCACCGGGGATTGAACTCACAAGCTCGCGCCTGCCAGGGCAGGTGCTTAAGGCACAGCCAAACTCCCGGCCCGGGTTTTTTTTGAGGCAGGGTCACACTATGTAGCTCAGGCTGGCCTTGTGCTCGCGTTGTAGCCCAAGCTGGTCTCAAACCCACAACGCTCCGCCTACCTCAGCCTCCTGAGTGCTGGGATTAAAGGCGTGCGCCACCACGCCCGGCTGAATCTCAATGTTTTAATAAAATATACCTAAAGATGCATATTTTGGGACTTACTATGAGAAAGGAAAGCAATAATTTGGCATTGTACTCAATAAATTGTAACAACTGCTGCTATTCTTATTTTTTAATTTTATTACCAGTATTAAGTTGGTTATACCAACAGTCACCCTTACATGAATAGAGGGAAAAATACACCCTTCTATAAGACAAACATTTATCCTCCTTTTCTTATTCCCACCTCAGTTTTGTTTTTGTTTGGTTGGTTTTAGGTTTTGAAGTACTAAGGATTAAACCCAGGGCCTTCATATCATGCTATGCACCCAGCCCTTTTTTATTTTATTTTGAGGCAGGATCTTATTAAATTGCTAAGTTTCTGTGGTGGATTGACAACTGGTGATCAACTTGTAACACCCAGTTGAACTGAATCAGCGTAGTGCTGGGGGCAGATGGCCCACCTGAGGATTGCTGGTAACAACCTAAAAAGGACAACTGGAGAGAAAGAAGTGGTGTTGTTGGTTCTCCTGTTGCCATTAGTTCTCCTGAAGGAACTTGTTGAGCTTCTTTCAGGATATTAACTTGGCTGTTCTCATCATCAGAGGAGCTTGGGACCTTGTTGCTGAGAATGGCTGTGGTTCACTTTGGGAGAGCTCTGGTCCTCACTTTGAACATCACTTCCCGGCTCCAGAGAGGAACATGGTGTGCTGCTCAATCTTCAAGAGAAGTCTGTCACACTGGCTTCCTGATATAAGCTCAGTCATTACTGTAAGAGGAGCTTGGGACCTCGTAGTTGCTGTGGATGGCTGTGGTACTTTTTCAGGGGAGCCCTGGTCCTTACTTGGAGCATCGCTTCCTGACTCCAGTGCAGATCACTCAGCCTACTGGCACAGATCTTACATCCTGCTGGCACAGACTTCCCAGCACAGATCCATGGAACAGAATTGTATGAGATACTGTTGTGGGCTCTAGGTCTCCAGTTGGACTCGTGGGGGTATTGTCGTGTCTTCAGCTGGACTCATGCAGAACATTGCTGTAGGATTCAGGCCCTCAGGTGGATTCTTTTAAGTCTTTAGTATGTGGACAGATTTCCTGAACTTTTTGTATTTGACATTTCGGGAGACTACTATAAAATAATTCTATAAATTATGTGTCCTGTGTTAAACAGTTTTCTTTGCAAACCCTGACTACAACAGTTGCCCAGGTTGGGGCTGAACTTTCTATCCGCCTATCTCAACCACCCAGAATGCTGCAGGATAACAAGAATGTGCCACCACCCAGCCCTACCCTACTTTTAAAGCAAAGAGATACTGCCATAAGGCTTAGTATAAGAACCCATAAAGTCTAAGCAGTTATATCATTTGTGTTAGAAATGAAAATGATCTAGTCATTTTGACTCATAATCCACATTTAATTCTGATTCTTTATTTCAAAATTATTATATTCCCTCTGCTATATTAATGAAAAATAACCCATTTTAATAAAAGCCTGAAGATACTTGATTCTATTGCATGCAATGTAAGGGCAAAAGTCACTTAAGGAAAGAATTTATAAGTATCAAATTCATATGGAAGCAGAAATAGGGATTATTTGGGCTTTCTTTCTTTTTTTTTTTTTTTTTTTTGTGGCACCGGGGATCGAACTCACAGCCTTGCACCTCACAGACAGGCGCTTAAGCTGCTGAGCCAAACTCCCAGCCCTAGTTTTTTGAGGCAGGGTCGCACTATAGAGCTCAGGCCAGCCTTGCGCTCACATTGTAGCCCAAGCTGGCCTTGAACTCACAACGCTCCTCCTACCTCAGCCTCCCGAGTGCTAGGATTAAAGGTGTGTGCCACCACACTTGGCTAAATATCTGGGCTTTCTAATATTAAGTACAAACAACTCAGTATGTTCTATTTGAATACATCATGGCAACCACTACTAAAATGAAAGTCCAATTATTAAGTGTTAGAAAAAAATTTTAATTCTTCAAAACTCTCTATATATTTTAAAATTATTAATTGACTTTGAGGAAAAAATTAAAATATGCAGCTAGTAAAATCAGGCATTTAGGAACATCTAACCTCTGGAATTCTAAACTGGATAAATAACAGTTGAATTTTTTATACCATCTATATCATAGTACAGTACTACATGAGAATAATAATTCTAATGCAGTTGTTCATTAACAAAACCATTCTATTCAATTTAATAGAGTCACATCACCAAGGTGAGAATTCACCTCTCAAGAAAAGGAGCCGAGTGTGGTGGCTCATGCCTTTAATTGCGTGAGACAGGAGGATGGCTGAGGCAGGAGGAGCGTTGTGAATTTGAGACCAGCCTGGGCTACAAAGTGAGTTCAAGGCCAGCCTGAACTACATAGTGAGACCCTGTCTCAAAAAACAGGGCCGGGATTTAGCTCAGTGGCTTAAGTGCCTGCTTGGCAAGCACGAGGTTGTGAGGTCGATCCCTGGTACCAAAAAAAAAAAAAAAAAAAAAAAATAGGGGGGAGCCAGACAATCTCCTAGCCTCTAAAATGCAAAGCCCTGGCTGGAATTGAGAGACAAACCCCAAAATACATAAGAAATATACATTCACAAACTCAGTGAAACTGAGTGCTCCTGGGAATATTTGTGCAAAAAGACATAAATGCCAGTCCTCTCATCAATCAAATAAATTTAATTCTAAATGAGTGTCAGTCCCTAGTGACCACCAATAAAATCCACTGACCCATGATCACATGATCACCTGATATTCCCCTCTGTCTTCCAATTCCTGCTCAACCCTCTCTTATAAACTCTCTCGCACATCAAAACTCCATGCATTTACTATTTTGAGCTTTTAACTTTGGGTACAAACAATAATAATGGGTGTGAAGAATACATTTGAAGGAGAAAAATCAGTATCAAAGAATCTCATGATAGAAAGGGAAAATAATTTTCACTTGATGTCTGAATCAATCAGAATTCATGAAAAACTATCAAATACTTGTAACACATGTGCACTTTTATAGGTGGATATAATTGTGCATATACACACACATGCACTTCTTTCTCTAGCTATTTCAGACAAGTGCATGGCTCTGAAGAACACTCTATTCAAAGACAGTTTAATCTATCACATCCCTGCTTGATATGGACCATAACAATAACATTACTGATAATCAGTTGCATTCTATCTAATAAACATTATGTAACACTTCCTTTATTAAAAAGTGCAAAAAAAAGTTTGTGAATGCCGAACAGAAAAATAATAAAAGAGGAGCAAGAAAACATAGACTTTTTTAATGATAAACATTAGAATAGTACAATATTTAAGACATTAATTTTATTATCTGACACTAATCAAGCCCTGAAAAGTCTTTCATGAAAACAAATACATCTTAATTTGAAATTTTTTAAACCTGTAGGATGTATTAATTTTCATATAAAATGTGAGAGTCAAGGAATAATAAAGGGCAACTTTTGCATGCATTTGAAAAGCCACCACAGGCATTTTATCAAAACATATCACTTGTGCCTACATTTACCGTACCTGAACACACTGATCTGCCGTGCTGCATGTTAATAAAGAATGCAAAACAGAAATAGGGAAATGTTAGCAGAATAAAACTCAAAACTGTTGCAAGGAGAATTATAAAAATTAAGTCACAAGTTTTTATATCTAGTTTTTGAGATGAGTGTGTAATTTAACAATTTATTTTTAACTCGATTAACAAATCATGCAGCTCTTAGTTATAAGTGGATTACCCAAGAGACAGGCTTCACTGTTAAAATATTTTGCCCTTTTCGGGTTTCAGAGAAAGTTACCAGATCCTATCACAAGAGTCTCCTTCAGGTCAACTGGTTACTTCACTTATTAGAGCAACACAGAGAAAAAAGACACGCCTTTTAGATTATATCTATTCAGTGCTGCTTTAAAAAGAAAGAATTTAGTTACTATTTAGCATAAAGCAAAAATAACCACTGTCAAAATGAAGCACTCCCTCAAAGGTAGGGTAGCCAAAAAAAGATTGTAATATTAGAAATTAAATATTCATTTTAATTCAAAAAATAGGAAGCTGTCTGAATCGTTCTTAGTTTTAAGGGTATGAGCTTCCTGCAGAACTTTTCAAAATACTCAAAAACACACTGCCTACTGATGGTTCCACTAGCATTTCAGTGAAATGGGGCAAAAGGACCAATCCCACTCCGTACTTACTTCTCTTCTGGGACACAGCCTGCAAGCAGGCGGTCACAATGTCACAGTTGGTCTGCACGTTATGCAGGAGCCTATCTTTCTGCTTCAGCTGCCGAAGTAACTTTGCTGACTGAATGCCAATTCTATGCTTCAGCTCTTGGAGGATCATCTTCAACTCATTAGAGTCTGTCAATGAAGATAATAAAAATAAAATAATAAATACCCCAACAGGAATACAAATCCCAATGTGATACTAGTAAAAGATAAAATACCCAGAACATCTGTTTAAACGACCTAATTACATGTACATTTTCAGTTGATACATTCTGATCAAATAAGTCATCCACTCAGTCCTTTCCCTGTCTAAATACTGTAAGATAAACTTAAGTAAAATACTGTAAGACAAGTTTTAAACCTGATGCTACCTGTAATATGTCAGCAAAGGTTAATGTGCCCGTGTCCAGCTCATAATGCAATTACATTTCATTGCCTGAAAACTGGCTTATAAATTTTGCATTATTAAAGTGCTCCAGTGGTCAGTTTGCAAGACAAGAATTTTTTTAAATCTTTTACATTAATGATAAACTTAACAGCTGGTAAGATTTTTTTTGTACTCGGAATCAAATTCAGGACCTTGTGTTTCCCAGGCAAGTTCTGTGCTCCTGAGCTACATCCTGAGCCCCAGCTGATAATTTTTTTAAGCATTCATCTTTGTTTATTATCAGTTAAGAGTAAATAATTTTACCACATTTTGTAATGTAGGTAAATGTGGTGATACTGATTTTGCTTTAAATCTATGGTCCCCCAATAGTCTTATCTATGATGTGCAATACTTCATTTTGGAAACTTTTTCATATATAGTAGAAAATACATTTCCTTTAAACAGATAAATTAGAATGTCTATATTCTTCAACTTATTCATAACAGTATGAGATGATACAAAAACTTGACTGAATATCAATCATTTTCCACGATTCATAAGGTACAATACCTACAAATCTGTAATTCTCTGAATTCAGACTGTAATTCTCATAATTTTCAGACTTGAGTGTGGAACTGTCCTCACAGCAATATCTGCTAGAATATAAACATCTTAGGGACAGAAACGAGATTACTACATCTTTGTGTGCTCCACACCAGTCACATTCCCTTGTATAGTGTTAAATAACTGAAAAAATGAAATTGTCATCTGAAAAAGTGACCAATTTACTCTCCAAGGAATTCCAGAGTATATGATAATAAAAATCTCTAAGAGCCAGGCATGGTGGTGCATGCCTGTAATCCCAGCACTGGCAAGCTGAGGCAGGAGGATCATAGTGAGTTTGAGGCCAGCCTGGGCTACACAGTGAGTTCAAGCCCAGGCTAAGCCACATAATGAGACCTTGTCTCAAAAATTTTTTTTTTAATTTTTAAAATCTCTTAACATTCGGCCAGGCGTGGTGGCACACGCCTTTAATCCCAGTACTCAGGAGGCTGAGGTAGGAGGAGCGTTGTGAGTTTGAGGCCGGCTTGGGCTACAATGTGAGCACAAGACCAGCCTGAGCTACACAGTGCTACCCTGCCTCAAAAAACAAGGGCTGGGAGTTTGGTTCAGCAGCTTAAGTATCTGCCTGGCAGGTGCGAGGTTGTGAGCTCGATCCTCGGTGCCAAAAAAAAAAAAAAAAAAATATATATATATATATATATATATACATGTATATATATGACATTCATTGAGCACTTCACATGCATCAGCTTGTGTATTTCTCATTACAGCACTCTGAGAAAGGCATTATTCTCCCTCTTTACAAGAAAATGAGACAGAAGAACATTAAATAGCAAGTTCACACAGCTAGTAAGGAACTGTGGCAGGATATCAACCAGAAGTTCAACTCCAAAGTTCATCTTCTTCACCATGGAAACACTGACAGCATAGATTTCCTGAGAAACCATTTTGATACCTCACCTAAACAAAGGACCTGCACATGTTAAATATCTAAACAGGTGCCTCATTAATACTACAGCAAAATTCCTAACAGTAAGAAGAATTAACACACAGGTCATCTGTATTATATAAGACTCTTGCTGAATGCAGAGTAGTTATTAGCAGGGATCTCTCGACACTGAAAAAAATCACCTAATAAGCAGCATTATTTAAGCAGACAATTTTACGTATCACCTGATTCTTTAATCTTAGCATCCTAGTTATGTTTACCAATAGAAATTGTGTGCCATTAGAATGTGGCATCTTAGCCGGGCTGGTGGTGCACGTCTTTAATCCCAGCACTCAGGAGGCTGAGGTAGGTGGAGCATTGTGAGTTTGAGGCCAGCTTGGGCTACAACACGAGCGCAAGGCTGGCCTGAGCTGCATAGTGCGACCCTGCCTCAAAAAACTAGGGCCGGGAGTTTGGTTCAGTGGCATAAGCGCCTGTCCGGCAGGTGTGAGGTTGTGAGTTCGATCCCTGGTGCCGCAAAAAAAAAAAAAAAAAAAAAAGAAAGAAAATGTGGCATCTTGTTCATTCTGTTAAGCCTGACTATGAGAAAAGAAAGGATCAGCTAGCAATTGGGCACACAATAAGACTGAACCTGGGGCAAAATGAACTCTCATAGATCTTGTCAATGAATACCAGAATGGTCATTCATATAGTCCACTTGCAAAGCTTCACCATTCCCTTCTTCTCTAAATTTTGCCTTGCCAATTTTTCTCTTGCAAAAGGAAATTACTAATCCCCCAAATCCCTCAGTAATTAAAAGTGAACAGCCTTGAAGAAAAGCAAATCAATTCTTCAGAACTGATTTTGTTGGGGTCTGAAAGAACTGTCACCCTAGGGGAACTTTTGGCATGAACACACACTATGAGAACAGTCAAATAATCGTATAAAGTGAAATGGCACAACTCCAGTCAAAGTCCTACACAGAGGAAGGAAGGTAGAAGCCACTTACAACAATCACCTGGGAGAAACAAATCTTCACCAGGAAGCCAAAAGAAAAAGCTAAAAGCTGTTTGCATAGATAGGCTGGAAAAAAAGCAGACAGATTTATTTCCCCCACCCATCCACTACCACCAGCAGCTAGACTGATTTTACAATGAGAAGATAGGAGACCATTGTACAATATCCTCTCTTTCATCTCTGCCCTGGTGATTTAGCACAAGGTCAGTATTTCCAAGAAATGTTATTGTGGGTTAGTTTCTGTTTTCCACACCTCACTAAATTTTCTAAATTGAGGATATGCTATACCTATGCAAAAAAAACAAGTAATAACTATGATAGTGTTTAAAAGACAAGCTATGAACATTTGAGGAAAAAAATCTCAATCAGGACATGAGCTTCATAGTTTGCTAACAAAAGAAACGCCAAATCGGTCTCTCCCTGGTGAAAGCTAAGGTTATTTTCTCGGCTCAATCTCTTCATACCAACTTAAATTATCAGCACTTAAATTCTGAAATGAAGTCAATGCTCAGAGAGTCTCCAGTAGTTCACAGAGAGAACAGAACACGTAGTGAACTGCTTGAAACCTTAAGTTCTAGCAGAAATGGAATTCGTATGCTGGGCTTCAAAACTACATTATCGAAACTATCTGGTGGTTTGGCAAGGTAAGGAGGACTTTAAAAAAACAAATAAACAAAAAATAGCCCTAGGAATCAACTCTATTCTCCCAGTGTCCTACGGGGAACCTCAGGTACACACGCATCAGAAACCACGAGAAACTTCAAACCGATCCTAACAGCTGTCAGCTGAAACTAGAATCCCGACTGCCTCTTCCCTAGGGACTCCACGAACACCGGGCGAACGAGGAAAGAAAAAAGCCAACCATTCCAACCACTGATGTGCTAAACAACCCCTGGAGAGGGGATAAGAAGGGCGGGGGCAGAAGATCTAAGTGTAGTTCAGAACATGCGGCAGTGTGTGCACCAGTGTCAGATCCAAGGCGATTCAGAGTTTACACCGTGCGCTCTGCCGATCCGCCCCGGCGCGCGCCGGTGAGCGCAGCCGTCCTCCTCCCGAACCTCACCTTTCTGCCGCAGGTACTGCACCTGCAGCCGCTGGCTGAGACCCGTCGCCGGCCGGCCGCCCAAGAATGCGTCGGGGCCTGAGGCCTCGGTGGAGCTGTCCAGGCTGTCGCGGTGTCGCTGCGGGTCCCCTGGCCCGCGGCCCGCGTCCGCCGCCTCGTCCTCCTCGGCGCAGCTGTACAGCTCGGTCAGCAGCCCGCTCACCAGGGACGCCGTGCGGCTCGCGCGCCCGCCGGGCTCCGGCAGCTCCTCGCGCTCTCCTGAGTCCGGGGCGCTCCGCGGCCCCGCGCGTCCCGGACTCGCCGCGCCGCCGCCCGCGGGAAGGACCTCCATGGCCCGCGGTCCCGCCTCGCTGCGCCCGCCAGTTCCGGGAGGAGGGGCGGCCTCCGCCCCACGGGGGAGCCCTCGGCCGGGCCCCGCGCCCCGACCTCCCCCAGGCCCTGCTGGGCTCCGGCCGAGGCCGAAGGGGACACCGCGCCGCTGGCCACCTGGGGACACCTGAGGCCCGGAGACCCGGCCTCGTCCCAAGCGCTGTGCGGGAGCGGCCAGCAGCAGGATGTGGCCAGGCCGACCAGGATGCAGCCCGGAGGCAGGGGGAGGGCGCTCGGCCGCTACCACCTTCACTTTGAAGCACGTGATTTAACTCGAGAAAGAGGGCAACTCTGTGTCCTATTCAGCCGCCAGCTAGGGATAATGCCCGGGAGGGTTTTAAACGCCAACCAATAGGCCGAGGCCAGGAGCTCCTTCTTCGTAACCCGGCACAGTGCCCGGCCCGTCTCACCTTCCCACAGGGCCTGAGCGCCTTTGAGGCTGTTCTAGTTCAGTTTTTGACAATAACTTTTCTAAAACTCAGAACACCTGGCATTTAATAATGCTGTGAACTTTTTCTCCAGTGAAAAACAAAGGGCTGGATTAAAACCAATTAATCCCCTGACACAAAACCTTTAATAAACGTTTAATAACGAGATGAACAAAACAGTAAGCCAATGGAGCTGGTTTTACTGATAAAATCAATTTTATGAGCGATAGATCTTTAATTTAGGTCTCAGCAGAATTTCGAGGTGCGCACTCTCCATAGATATTTTTGTGGATTTAATAATAATTCTCAACATTCTTAGCACTGTTTTGTAAGTGAGACCCTATGCTTAGTGATTTACATGAGTTGCCCCACTTAATCCTCACTTACCCACGTTATGGTTTAGATAGACATGCCCTCCTAAGCATCATGTATTCTGAGGTGGGGGTTTGGGGAGGTGATCGGATTATGGAGGCGCTAGAGCTGACTTGTTAGGAGGTGTGTCACCAGAGGCAGGATTCCGAAGCGTTTACTCTTATCCCCAGCTTCTCTGCTCTCTGCTTCTTGGCTGCCATGGGTTGAGCTCGGGTTGTGTTCCTCTACCATCTTGTTTTTGCCTTGGAGTCAGCAACCATGGATAGAGAAATCGAGCCAAAATAAAGCTCTCTCCCCTTACCTTGTGGGTATTGGGTATTATGTCGCAGAGATAGGAAAGTAACTAAGACAAACACTATAAAGGAAAGAAACACTACTTTACCCTTACTTTTCGGATGAGGGAGCTGAGGCCGTGAGGTTAAGTAACTTGTCGACTCAGGAAGAATAACAAACTTTTCCTTCAGCCTGAAGGGTCCAGCTTTCACTATGGATGAATACTTGTTAGTCTAATCCAGTCAAATACCTGCTCAAACTTCTAAAAGAGGCAGCAATGCACCTACTGAATAATAGCAGTGCTTTGTGTTGGTCAGGACACTTTTTAAGGTTCAAGACACTTTTGTAAGACTGCCTGGCCCTTTGACACCACCACAATAGATAGACCCCCCTTTGAAACTGAAGTTAATATGGGGAAAGCAGAAGTTTCATAATTTTTTCCATAGCCATAATTTTAAAATTATAACGGAAATACTATTTCATGGTTTTCTAACTTTTCTAATTTCTACAGTTACCATTTAATGTTCTTTTATTATTTTTTATTTTAAAGACAATAAACCAAGCAAAATAAAACAGAGTAAAGCCAGTCAAAACAAAGCAGTGTAAGTGATACAGAATTTCAAAACAATAGGAAATCAAAAATGGCTACCATAATTCCTCTTGTTTTCCTCAAAATAGCTACCCATACTGTCAGACACAGTAAAATCAAACAAACAGAATAGAATAGAATCAATAAGAACAAAACAATGAATGCAATACAGGACTTCAAAATAAGATGACAGTAAATCCAAAATGGCTACCATGATATACCTTGTTATCTTTGAAATCGTTGCCCACACTATCAGCTATAACAAAATTAAACAAGACAAAACAGAGTAAAACCAAACCAAACCAAACAATAAAAATGCTACAGAACTTTAAAACAAGGTAATAGGGAATTAACAATGGCTACCACCTTCAAAAGGAGATCCCCCATAGATGTTATACTGCCATATTGTTACCCTCTAAATAGATGATCAGACTACTGGCTTTAGGCCTGCAAAGTCAGTGAAACACTAAACACTACAAGCATTAAACTGTATTTTACTTGAATAGTTATCATCTCAGCCTGTGTTTCTTCAGATCAGTCAGTCACTTACAGGGGAGGTGGGGCAGGCCTTGGCTATCCTTGTCTCCTAGCCAGCACGCCAGAAGGGGTTGGTGTCTGGTTCTCCTCCCCGCAGCCCATGCATGGCACTGACTTACAGAAACGGTCTGGCTTCCTGTTCTCCCCATGGCTTACCATGTATGTTAAATGGTAACATCTTCCCTGGCACTGAATGAGTCCCAAAGGTCTCCTTCACATGCCAAACTTTGCAAAAAGCAGGACTTTCACAGGGAGACACTGACACTGAATCTCTTCTTTTAGTTGATTTCCCAGCCCTTTCTCTCTGTCTGTACCACTAGGAAGAGATGTGATGACTACCAGTCTTCAGCACTATACCACTTGAGGGTGTCTTTATCAGAAACTATGACAAAGAAACTCAAAGTGAGCTGAAGTGAATGAAGAAAGAGGCCAAGAAAACAATGCATTATTAATATTTGTAAATTAAGCAAAACTTCAAAATTATTTCCTGTTCCTCATCACCAAATTCCTGGAAGAAAGGAAACTGGTAAACTAAAAACTAAGTAGGAAAGCAGACTCAAGGTCATTGTACTTACTGGAATGATCTTTCTCCAGACATCCATCTAACTCTTTTCTCACCTGGGTCACTTGTCTGCTTCAGTGTCCTCTGTGGGTCCTTTCCTGGACACCTTTTTGAAATTGCGGCTTCCCATTCCCCAGTAATCTTTTATTTTCCTTCTTGCTTCTCCCTTTTCCACTTTGCTCACAATTTTCCTACATATTATACAATCACCTGATTTATTTTATTACCTGGCTTTTACCACTAAAATATAGTCTTGGGAGGCAGGAATGCTTGTTCACTTTGTTCATTCATATATGCCCACTACCTAAAACATTCCATGGTACATCACAGGTAATGAATAAATGTTCTCTGAATTAAATGAATGAATAAAATGAAAACTAGACAAAACACCAACCAGTTACCTACTTTCCTGAGAAAGGTGAGTTCTATTAAATAGAATTCTAGAAGTAGTATTGGCAAAGAGCAGCCCCTTTCCCAGTCCACATTAATCTCACCAGGAGACTGGAAGGCTATATTTAACTGCCTACTTGAAGTTAAGAGAGAACATTATGTTGTGGATTATTATCAATATTTTAATATAAAAATTTAGGCTTAATGTTTAAATAGTTATACTAATAATTTTATGTTACAGATTTACAATATAACTTCAAAGATATAAAAAGCACTGCTCTCAAAACCTGGGTGGGGTGGAGCATGCCTGTGATCCTAGAACTCGGGAGGCTAACATAGGACGATTTCAGTGAAATTAAGCTCAGCCAGAAATACAGAGTGAGACTCAAAAAACAAAAAAAACAAAAAGGAAGGCACCTCCATACCTCTGTCTGAGTTCAATTTGTTACAATACAGTTTATGTAAATCTAGAATATAATCTATAGATTGTGATCATTTAAATTATTTCTAAACCTGTAACAAGTTTCCAACAATAACTTTCAGACACCCATCATTTAAAACTAATTCACCAAGACTCTCAATATTTTGATAATTTTTTAGCATATGGATATACACCGAAAGACTGAATTACTATGATGAAAGCTATAATTATTCTTAGGATGGATGATTTTTAATAGCTAGCAGTTAATCTTTTTATGCTAATCTTTCAGGGATTACTCATTCCCTGTGTCAGGAGAGAAATACAAAAGGTCATTGCCGGGTTTCAGTTTGTCCTCATGGGAACTCAGTTTCACTCTTTAATTTTGCTGTTTATAATTTACTTATATGCTTGAATACAATACAATCTGTATTTTTGATTCAGTAATTATGTAGGAGGAAGAGTCTTATATTTTTTAAACCAAAAGATGGGATGAGAAGTACAAAGGGGATGTTAGTACTTTTAAAAGTCATCCAACTTTACAAATTTAGGAAATGCATATAAATATGCAGCAGATAGTCATTAAGTAAGAAGTATTAATATTGGGTGGGGTTATGGTTTAGATCTAAAATGTCCTAAAAGTTCATGTGTTTGGAAGGTGACTGAATCATGGAAGCACTAAACCCATCAGAGGATAAATCCAGTGGATAAATATATTCTTCAGTAACTGCATGTGCTGTTAGGAAGTTAGGCCTAACAGAAAAGGCAGATTACTAGGGGTGTGTCCTGGGAGTGTGTGTTCTTGTTCCCCACTGTACCCTTCTCTGATTCCTTGCTGCCATGGGTTGAAGAGCTTTCTTCCACCATGCCCTTCCACCATGCTATTTCTGCCTTACAGCCAGCCAACCTCTGGCTCTGAATCTAGGAGCCAAAATAAACCTCACCTCCATTAAGTTGCAGGTGTCAGGTATTTTGTCTCAGCAACGGGAAAACTGACAAATACAGATCATATTTAAGTTAGAAAATATGATGCTTGACTACCTAATTTGACTATTACACTGGATTTCAAGTGACAGAAAATAACTTTCTTTTGCACTCATAGAAAGGGTGTTAAGCATATCAGCTAGAAATGAATTCATAATCTCTCACCTGTATTAAAGTAACACTTTTTAAGAGGAAGTGACGTGTCTATCATGGCAGCACAAAGTCTGGCTAATATCAATAGGTTAAGCTATTTTGTTTTATTTGTTTTAGTACCACTTCCATAGTGAATGTTTGCCAGAAGATATCAACATATAGTACAAAAATCTTCACACATTGTCACATACTTTGTACCTATTCTGTATGTTCCTCCATTGCCACTAACTCAGACCTTCATGTCTCCAATCCAAACTTTTTTTTTCTTCCAGGCTAATGACCATTCACCAAGGCCCTTCACTGCTACAGGAAGGGAGGGAGGGAGCACAGGAAGGAGGGAGAGAGACAGAGACAGGCAGAGACAGAGACAGTAACAGACCGAGAATTGTTTTATGCCTTCTTCCACACAAACTGCATAGACAGCTGAACCACCATACCTCTGTCCATTAGGACATCAGGATGTTTTTTCTTACAAGTTTTTCACAATTCATGTTGAGTGAAGCTGTAAAGCAGTCACCCTCTTTCCACCTTGCTCCCATAGTACCAAGCTGTTGGAACCAAAAACCAAGCTCCAGGGTTTTCCTGCTCCTTTATCTGGTCATATGAGACCCTAAGTTCCATCAGACAGGCGCTGATGTAACCATCTTGAGTGATGTGGGATTCTAGACTACACTTTCATGTACTTGTTTATGCCCTCTGGGCCTACTTGGTTCTGGATATACTGTTTTGTCTTATAAGAATCCATGGTGGTCTTGACCAACTTTATTAATTAGTGGATCCAACAGGATCCAACACACAAGTAGTTCAGGAAGTATGGTCACTTGATGTCTCATGGTTTAAAGTTCCATTTTGGGAGCCAGGCTGTAGTTCAGGGCACAGCACCTGCCTGGCAAGCATAAGGCCCTGAGCTCAACTGCCAGTACCAAAAATAAATAAATAAATAAAGTTCCATTTTTATCAGAACTTATTAGTTGTTTTTCCAGTGGTGAGTAATTCATGCTTCTGGATGCCAAGACCTTTCTCTAAAACCTTAGGCACTTGCCTTGTGATTTTCCTACTGAGGCTTTCTCCCCACAACATCTTTTTCCACCACTGACACATGGAATATCACAGAACCTACCACAGTGGATAGACCAAGCAGAAGACCTACCTGCACCACAGCTTGGATTTGCTATCAGGACTGGTTTAATAGGTAGGCAATCTTTGCAGTTGCGCAAAACCCCAACTTCTGAAGATTTCCATGCTTCACTTAATATTCTATTGTCACTATCTTGAAGTTACTAATAATTTCATCTTTTAATATATGTGGGGATTTTTGTTTATCTTTGCTGTTGTTGTTTGAGACTGGGTCTCACTATGTTGCCCAGGGTAGTCTGAAATTTCTAGGCCCAAATAATCCTTCCACCTCAGCATCCTGAGTGCTGAGACTACAGGCAAGCACCACTATGTCTAACTTAAGTTCCATTTTTTAACTTGTGAATTTAAATGAGACAACAAGGTACGTGCATGAGCAAGCAGATAGCCATGCCAGGAAGTAGAACAGACAGCACCAAGCACCAAGCTATTGTCACAAGCCCAGCCTCAGGACAGTTTGGACACCTTGGGGATAGTCAGAGTAGGACGTCAGGTGGGGACTAGCCTCATTTAGTGGCAGTGAAAGTGGAGACAGCAGTAGAGAACCAACAGTGCGGGTGGCAGTGGTGACAGCGATCAAAGAGAAAACAGACTCCACATAAGTCCAGGGCTAGGACTTGCTCTGGGAGACTAGGTTGCCTGTCCAGTTCCTAAACTCCATGTCTGTGGCATTTGCACAAAAAACTCCTGATAACTGGGATGGGAACTTCCAGAGTCTAGGCAGCACACATCAGTAAATTAGCACAAAATAAAAGCTGACACAGACGTTGTAAGAAAGCATATCAGAAAGCAATTAGAATTCTTCAGTTTAGAGTCTAGTTTTGAAAACTGCAACATGGCAAGTCAAATATCCATAGACTTCGAAATAGAACTTTAAAGATGGTCTCAATTTGACAAGAAAGAGCATGATTTTATATGAACTTCATAGAAACTAATTATTAATGAAAAGTCTTTTAAAAGTAATTTTTCCACAGGCCCCAGTAGCCTAATGGATAAGGCACTGGCCTCCTAAAACTAATTTTTCCTTGTAATTTAAGATACAGTGGTGGAACACAAAAAATGGTACTTATATTAAAGTTTGAAGTCACTTGGCGTTTCTTGTTTGACATTTAAAAGTCATAGGAAATATCAAAAGAAAAGGTGAATGTGGTGGTGCATGCTTATAATCCCAGCACTCGAGAAACTGAGGCAAGAGGACTGCCATGAGTTCGACGTCAGAATGGGCTACCTGATGAGTTCAAAGCCAGCCTGAACAACATACTGTGACCCTGTCTCAAAAAAAAAAGTCAGAGGAAACATTACAAGGTAATGTTATACCAGTTGTTACGCCAGCTACAATTTTACAATTACAAAAGTACAATAATTTATAATTTACATTTAAAAGTGAATTCAGACTAAAAACTGACTTGTGGGAAAAGTTAAAAGTATTTCCAGAAAATTATTTTACAGGAATGATCAGTTCAATACATATTAAACCTTTTACTTTTAAATACTTTGTCGGAAATTTATTCTACTGTTAAACAGCCTGCAAAATATGCCCAAAAGCAATAACAGTTAACGTTGAAGGATCCTTCTCAAAATTAGAAAATTACTTGCAAAAGCAACTGCTATTGCTTTCAATTATACCAAATGAAAATTAATTTGCTGAAAGTAAGTGATGGCGCAGAAATAAATTCACAGAAAACAGAAGTCAAAAAACCAATCAAGACATATTAATAGTCTCATTATGTCAATATAAATTTATGACACCAAAATTTTTGTAGTTTGTAAGATATTATTATATGTCACTATGACATGTCATAAGTAGTACTTTTAAAGAAAAATTTAATGTTTTAGTAACTTTGGTGGCACTTTCCTCCCGCTTTCTTTGAGCTATTAGGGAATGAACCCAGGGCTTTGCTCTGTCTAGTAAGTGCTCCACCACCAAACTACATCCCCAGGTCTTTTCTGCTCATTGAACAAAGGGCCCCCACAGTTTTGTTTTACACTGATCCCACAGACTGTGTAGCCATTCCAGCCTGTTAACTGAGTGCTTTTCTGCACCACTCTCCACTCACAGCTGACAGCCTTCGTGCCACTCAGTACATGGGCTACAGCTGAGGTGTACAGTGTGTTGCATGCAAAAATCCAAAAAGTGTTCTACCAGGCACAGTGCTTCCTTCTCTGTAGCAGGGAATGCAACAAGCAACAATTTGTTTTTATTTTGAAGGCAATGTCCTGGAACACCTTAATATTCCTAAAAACTTTAAGTATGAGGTCCTTTCAATGTCATAGGGTTCATCTCCTACCCTCTAGAACCCTTATATCTTATCAAGGATTCCAGCATGCTAGCCACCTCTTGTTCACCCTGTCTGATGTACATGAAGTCATCAATGTAATGAATGGATAAACACTCTGCAGGATGCAGGATTCCCAGATAGTCTAGGTCTTTTTGGACTGTGCTATGACATATAGTAATACGTTGCTACACGTAGGAGGGTTAATATAATCCTGAGACAAAACTGTGTCTTTAGCTGGTCATGGTAGCACACTCCTGTAATCCCAGCACTCCAAAGGCTGAGGCAGGAGGATTGTTGCAAGTTCAAGACCAGCCTGGGCTACAAAGTGAGCTCAAGACCAGTCTGAACTGCATAGCAAGACCCTGTTTCAAAAAGACCAAACAAAACGAAACAAAACAAAAACAAACAAAAAAAACAAACCTGTGTCTTTGTTGTCCTTTCTATACAAACATGAAATGTTTCTGAACCTCTTTCCTGATTGAACAGGGAAAAAATACATTCGCCAAATCATTGGCTGCTTATAATTTATCTGGATTATATATATCTCTAGCAAAGATAAATCCAACAAGGCCACTAAAATCAGGTAAAATCAGAACTAATACTTTGTTGAGCTTGTGATAGACTACAATCAATTGCCATGATCCGTTCTGCTGGGGCCAGGTTGGCTGCTTAAATGGAGGCATGATAGGGCCTACCATTTTGTCAAGTTTCTGTTGATCTTCCCAAACAGTTTTTGGTTCTTTGCTTTCCTCTATTATTTTTCCCCATTCCCTATTTTGTTGATTTCTGCTCTAATCTTTTAAAGTTCCTTCTTTCTGCCTGATTCAGTTTTAGATTGCTCTTCTTAGAGTTACTTAAATTATCCATATGAGATCATTCATTTTTTTAATACAGTATAGGTATTTACAGCTGTAAATTACTCTCTAAACTCTTGTTAGCTACATTCTGTAGCTTTAGTATATTCATATTGGTTCATCTCAAAGTATTTTCTAATTTTCCTTTTGATTTCATCATTAATTTCTTGGTCATCTAGGAGTATGTTAATTCTAAATACTACGTTTTCCAAATTTCTTTGTTTTTGATTCTCTCATTTCATACCGGTCATAGACTATACTTTCAATTATTTCTATTCTTTTAAATGTATTGGGGTTTGTTTTATGATTCAGCACATGTCTTACTCTGAGAAATATTCAAGGCATTTGAGAAGAGTACGTATTCTGCTGTTGTTACATGGAGATGTCTGCAAGGTCTACTCTTTTTTTATTTTCTTTTTTGGTACAGGGATCAAACCTGGGGTCTGGCACATGCCAAGCAAATGCTGTCCTACCTATATATCCTCATATTCCTAGCCCCTAGGTATATTTGTTTTATAATGTTCTTCACATTTTCTGTTTCTTCATTGATCTTTTACCTAAGTGTTTCATCTGTTATTGAAAGCGGGTACTGAAGTTCCCAACAACAATTGTTGAATTGCCCATTTTCCCAGGTTAGGCAAGGAGCACCAATAAATTCAGCAACTAGTAAGTCCAAATGTGGCATGTACACAACAGGAATACAAGGTCTTGCCTACAAAAGTAAAATATCCCATCAAAGAAACATCATAATATCCCCATGTTCTCAACTTAAATTTATCCTCATTTTAACAAAAGACAATGTATAAAAAAGGCATAAAAATTCAAGGCATAAGCAGCTAACAAACAAGGATGACAATTTCTGATTACCTACACAAGTTACAATCCAGAATCCATAAAACAAAAACAAACTCTTATGTCCTTCCAATTATCTTGGTGAGACCTCCAAATGATATAGGGGAAATAATATGTAACCCCCAACCTACTAGATGTCAGATACACCAAGTTCACGTTCCCCAAAATCGAAGAATGAATTCTAAGAAACAACAGAGGGTAAGAGTAGAAAAAAATTTATTAAGACAGGTAGCTCCTGAGAGACAGGAGGGGACTTGAAAGTGGGTTGCCAAGGACCCCACTTCTCAAGAGAAGTTTAATAAAGCAAAGTCGGGAGGTGGGTACAATATGGCTCAAAACTATGGTCAATCAATAATATTACAAGTACAGCTGCTCAGGTAATTTTAATCCAATGGGAAACAGGTCACATAGCAAGTGTACATGGAAAGAACAAAGACTTTCTCTAGAAAGAGATGGATCAAGGGATCTTGATCACCCACTAGGTGGTAACATCTAGACATAATTGGACCAAGTGATACCAATTATCTTATCCCCTGGGGAAGTACATAGGCCTGGTCATTCCATCTTTATCTTGAGGCCTGGTCTCCAACATAGGTGCCTCTGGCCACAGTTGTAATATGTTCTCATCTTCCGCACTGATTTCCTTGAGAGCCTATCCCTGTCTGACTGCCTGTAATACTTCTACCTAACTTAGCTGTCTATAATACTATCATATCCAACTTAGCAGGAACAGTTTCAGATTTATACTAACTTAATTTCAGTGAGATAAAGAAATATTATTCCTATATATATTTCCTTATTCCTTTTGTGGTATTTTTATACACATTATATCTATAAATGTTATAGTACATTGTTGTACTTGTTCCTGCCTATAATTATAGTTTATGGAAGCTAAGAAAAGAGAACAAATATGTATTTAGAGCTTGTTATTATAATCACCTCTTTATTTAGCATTTCTGATTTTTTTATCAATAGATGAAATTGGATTTGAATTATCATCTGCAGTAATTTTTCTGAGCCCAATGCAAACCTGCATTAGTCTGTTTTGCAAACCTACCAATCTCTTTTGTACTGTTAATCATCAATACAGTATATTTCCATGTTACAGCCCCAACATTACATTATATGCTTATCATCTTACAAAACTGGCAAATCAATTAAAATATTAAGCAATGCATTTAGCATCTTTTATAATTGCATAATTACATTTACCAGTGCTTTTTATTTTTTCTGGCAGGAACCACTTTCAGCCAAAAGACTTTCTTGTAAGACAGTGCTGTTAGCCACAATCGATTGTTTGTATTTATCTGAGAATGGTTTTAGTTCACTTTCATTTTTTATAGATAGCTTTATTGGGTATAGGATTCTTGGCTGACAATTTTTTCTTTGAGCACACTGTGTTTTAGTACTATCTGATCATCACTGTTTCCAATAAGAAATAATCTGTTGATTTCACTGAAGTTCCTTTGTAAGTGATGAGCCATATTTCTCGCAGTTTCGAGGTATTCTTTTTTGTCTTTCAGCATTTTTTTATGATGATGTATCCATCTGTGGATTTCCTTGAATATCTCATTTGTATATTGAACTGGCTGGAACCTACAACATAATGTTGAATAGCAGTATTCAGGACAAACATCCTTGTTACTGGGCTAAAAAGATGGCAGTTGTTCTTTCACCATGAAGTAGGATGCTAGTTGTGAGTTTATGTTTATTCTCCCTCCTGCATGGAATCAAGTTTCTTGGGCATAAGATCAGTTTTCTTCACAATGGAATTTATTGTTCAGTTCTGGGATTGAATTCAGGAGTTCTGTGTTATATCTCTAGCTCTTTTAATTTTGAGATAGTGTCTCACTAAGTTGTGGGGGGCAGGGGGACCCTCAAACTTGCAATCCTTTTACCTCAGTCTCTCAACTAGCTGGGATCATAGGTGTGCACTACGACACTTGGCTACGCATTTTTAAATTAATGGTTTAATAATTTCTCCTAGTTATATGATTGGTAAACTACAGATTATTGTCTTATAGGTCACAGAGATTCTGTTCATTTTATTTTCATATTTTTCCTGTTAGCTTTATTTGGAGTATTTTCTATAGTTGTGTCTTCCAGTTGACTTATCCTCCACCTATGTATTGTCTAATCTGTTAATTCATGATGTAAACATTTTTTGGAAGCCGGGTGTGGTGGTGCAGTCCCGTAATCTCAGCACTCAGGAGGCTGAGGCAGGAAGATCATTACAAGTTCGAAACCAACCTGGGCTACAAAGTGGGCCCAAGACCAGCCTAAACTGATAGCGAGACCCTATCTCAAAAAGACAAAAAAAATTTTTTTTATTAGTTCTATTTTTTTGAAAACTATCTTCCATTTCTCAATAGGTTTATATTTTTCCTTTAAGTACTTGAACATGGTATAATACTTCAGCATACTGAATTGTTAACTTCTTTGTCTCTACTATCCATGAGGTTATGTTGACAAATTTTGCTCCTGGTTACCGGTCATAAACAAATTTCATATTATCACGTATCTAAATTTGGTAGTCTTAAACAGTGATGGGCTTTGTTCTGTAAGGCAAGTTAAATTGCGTATCAGCTTGATAGTCACAAGGTTGTATTCAAGCTTTGTTATTTTAATTGTAGAGTAGATAATGACAGCATAGCCTTTCTACCAGAGCATGATCTTTCTAGGTACCTGAGCATACCTGTCCTTCAAGGAGGACCTTCTTCTCTGGCTGGTTGAGTCTCAAACATCTCCAAACCCTGCCTTAATGTGTAATGTCCTTTGAATGCATATCTCAGAAGTTTCAAGAGGACATCTATCCAGGTTTATTGAACTTTTACCTATATATCATCTTCTTTGGTGCTCTTCCCTGTAACTTCCATCTGCCTCAACCTTCTTCTACCTTATCTCAGCTCCCCTCAGTATCATCAGCACAAACACTTTGTTCTGCCTGGATTCTTTCTTGCTCTCTGGTTCAGAATGAGCCACCAGACTAAAAACTGGGGCAACTGTTTGTTCCCTTTACACACCAATGATAGTCCTGCACTGTCTGTTGTCCTTGTATGAAAATATATATGTATTTTGCCCTGTTTTAGGAAGGTTAATCTAGCACTGTTACTCAATCATGGGCAAAGGTGGTAGAGGTTATAAAGTTATTAAATGTTTACGTGAAAGAGACTTGTACCTCAGAGATCAGATAAAAGCAGTGCTGATGCTATAATGAAAATATTATGAGTTTTTCAACTGTTTTATCTGTTTTATTGCTTAAGCTCTTAGAAAAATGTCAAAATGAAAAATGACCTATTTACTAAAACAATTTATTTTAAAAAATTGAAAGGAGCTGGGTATAGTGGTGCACACGTGTAAATCCCAGCACCCAGGAGGCTAAGGCAGGAGGACTGCCACAGTTCAAGACCAGTGTAGGCTACAGAGTGAGTTCAAGGCCAGCCTCAAATACGTAGCAAGACCCTGTCCCAACACTCCTCCCATCCTCACAAAAAAAAAAAGAAAGAAAAAGAAAAAGAAATTTAAGGAGAAAATACATTCAAAAAGTGAAAAGCAAAATATGCAACAAAACACCTAGTGATACATATTCTATTCTGAATATGATGAACACTGATCAGTTGGCAATTAGTGTGAGCTATACTTGTCACAGGAAACCCTAACAATAATTTGAATTGAGGGCTGTCTTAGTTACTTTTTGCTCGTTGCCGAGACAAAATACCTGACGCCCAAAGTTAGGGAAGGAAAGGTTTATTCTTACAGTTTCTCGGGAGTTTCAGTCCATAAAGTGGGCTCCAAGGCAGCATGGGATGATGGGGCTACAGTTCATGGCGGCTGCAAGCCACCACGCTGGCGAGAGAGAGGGCGGAAGCCGGGAAGCAAGCAAGAGGAAGACCTGCCTTCCCTTATACTGTATCTCAGCTCCACCCCTGGGCGGGTGTAGCAGTCACGTCATTAATCCTGGTGCTAGACAACAAACTGATCACAAGCATGAGACTCAGCCCCATCAAAAGTATGAGGACTTGGGGGTACATAGCATATCCTATACAAGGGCCTTCCCACTGAGCTGCATCCCCAACCCTTTTTTTATTTTTTAATTTGAGACAGTCTCACTAAATTACTAAGGGGCTCAGGCTGGGCTTGAATTTGCGATCCTCCTACCTCAGACTCCCAGAGTATTGGGATTATTGGCATGTGCCACCATGCCAGGTTCTAAAAGTAATTTTAAACTTTTTTAGTGAAATGAAGGCATTTGTCTAAGACTTTCACAACATAAAACAAGATTTGGGTATCTTCTTATACAGTTAAACAACATTTATAATCAGTCGTATGTCAACATAACTTTCATGATTAGGACAAAGAGATACCTGCTCTTTAACAACAATTTTACAGACTAAAAGTCAAACTCAGCTCATTACTTTAATTTTGTAAGAGAAAAATACCTGACGTAGTTAACTACATCAATGTTTTGCAATAGTTGTGTATTTTATTTTCAAACTCAACTACTATATAGACTATTTTATTCATTTATTTAATTTTTTTTTTTTCCTTTTGAGACAGTTTCACTATGCAGTTCAGGCTGGCCTTAAACTCATTTTGTAGCCCAGGCTGGCCTCAAACTTGCAGCAATCCTCCTGCCTCAGCCTCCCAAATGTTATACAGCCTTTTTTTTTTCTTTCTTGTTTTTTCAATATCAGGGATCAGCCTCACAACCTCACACTTGCCAGGCAAGTGCTTATGTTGCTGAGCTAAATCCCCAGCCCTATATAGACTTTTTTTTTTGGTACCAGGGAACAAACTCAGAACCTCATGCCTGCCAGGCAGGTGCTTAGGCCACTGAGCTAAATCTCCGGCCCTATTTTTTGAGACAGGGTCTCACTATGCAGTTCAGGCTGGCCTTGAGTTCACTTTGTAGCCCAGGCTGGTCTGGAACTCACACAATCCTCCTGCCTCAGCTTCCTGAGTGCTGGGATTAAAGGTGTGCACCACCACGCCTGGCTTATACAGATTATTTTAAACATATATTCCAACTCAGAAAAGTCTAAGTATAATGAAAATGGTCCATCCATTACAAAGATTTTCAAACCTTGAAACACAGGTTCAGTAAACATTTAAGAACTCTGAAATATATTTCTGACAACTCTATAAAGGAACCCAAAATAAATAAAATGTAAATATTTAAATAGTTGATAAAATTCAAATATGTTAAAATGTATATTAGGTATTGTGAAATAGGAAGAAAATGTTTAAAAGGGAGGGGAATGAAAGGAGGAGGGAGAAAGGACAAAAGGGAAAAGTAAAAAAAAGTGAGACAAGAAAGAAAATATGGAAACAAAGCTTTTGTAAATGGAGAGGGGAAGAGGGGTTGTGATCGCTATGTATATCTAAAATGTACTAATAAAATCTGATTGAAGAAAAAAATTTAAATGTTTTAACTGCAATGTGGGGAACATTTCAATAAAACAAGGGATAATATAGACAGATATGAATGTATACAATAGACACTTTTTTACATTTGATGAGAATGTTTTCAATTAAAATACATAAGATTACAAATTTTATTTTTTAAAAAACTTGAAATATCCACTAAGATACTGAAAACAGTTTTCTGAAATTTGATAAACCTCCTGAATGACAAACTAAGAAGGTGAAAAAAATTTTTCTTTTTTTTTCTTAACCAACACTTTATTTCACAAACATCATCACCTCTGAGCACAGATTTTGAGGTAAAAGGGATGCTAATCTTGTTCTCATTTTCTTCTTCTTTTTTTCTTTTGAAGGGAAAACAAAACAATAAAATGGAACAAAACAGTGAGAACAATAAAACAAGACAGAAGGAAATCCCCCTTGGTTGCTATATTGCATATTGTTATCCTCTAAACAGATGCTCAAACTACCAGCTTAGGCCTGCAAAGTCAATCAATCAATACAAGCATTAAATTGTTTTTATACCTCAGTTGCTATCATCCCAGCCAGTGTTCCTCCAAATCAGCCAGTTACCTATGGGGGGCGGGGGTTGGGCTGTGAGGAAACGTTCTTGCCTCCCAGCCCACGCACCAGCTGGCTCACCCTAAGGGCTGGTTGGTTTCTTGGTTCTCTTCCCAGCCTACATGGCTGCTGTTGGCTCACAGGAAGGGTGGTTTGACTTCTTGGCTCTCTTCCTGGCCCTCATAGCTGCCACTGAACCATCACTAATAAAACAAACTGATCACCCATACAAGCAAAAAGATTAGACTATCCATTCTCTTCTGAAAATATTACAAACTACTGTTGCATAAGAGACAATTAAAGTAGTCATAATATGTAGGTGGGGAAGCATAGAGAGGTGCATCAGGCAGATAGCAAAAATGTTGCTTTAAAATTTTGCATTACTTATAATAGTCTTCCACTTTAAAAAATCTAAATACATGTTTATTTTTGCACCTAACTTTGTATTTCCCATTGCTATTCTCTTCAGTCTAACGCCATCACTCGTCAAATTATACATAAGCATCAGGATTCACAAAATCTGGGTTTGCCCCTGTTCAATCATCTCTCTCTGCCTAACTGGTCTACCCTTAACAATTGCTGTCCTCTTCTGTCCTCCATGCCAGCGGCTACAGGATCTTCTAAAAATTTATGTATAATTATATTTTTCCCTTATGAATAATTATATTTTTTTAAAAAGTAACAAAAAGATAGCTGGGCATGGTGGCACACAACTGTAATCCAAGGCCTCTACAGGCTGAGACAGGAGGATCACAGTGAGTTCCACACCAACCTGGGCAAAACAGTGAGTTCAAGGTCAGCTTGAAGGAGAACCTGTCTAATAAAAAATTTTTAAAAATTAAAAAAAGACAACTAATTAAAACAAAGTAATAAAAAAAGTAACAAAAATGACCCAGTACCAATAGCAGAGAGCTTGCCTACAGGTAGGATACATGAAGCCCTGGTTTCCAACCCCCGCACGGCAAATAAAATAAAAAATCTAAGGTTTATTTTCTTTGCATACTAAGCTAGTTACGTATAATTGGTTTCAAAGTTCTCCCACAATTATTTTTACTTTATAAAATATTGCTTTCCTGAGTTTTAAAAGACTTCTCTTGTCTCTGTGCAATTTTTTAAAAAATACACTTTTTTACTGGCAAGGTGGTGCGGTTGTATTGGGTTGAGAATATAACAACAATTTACCTCACCAGGTATATTTGTTTTTGTAGACTTCAACAGGGAGGAAAGATAGACTTGTTCCAGAGCTATCACAGAAATATCTGGAACTCCTAGTTTCATTTAATTTTTTCTTTAGTTTACTTAATAACGCCTTTGAGTGGCCATGCTTCAGGGTTTTGTGTTTGTTCAAGTGCACATCCTCCAACATCTAAGAAGGCTTCCAAAAATTCACCAAGGTATGAATACTGTATTAGAATAAAGCCATCAAGCTGTCTGCATCAAAACTGAAACCAAGACGTCAGCTGAAGAACATAATCAGGCTTCGGAGTTAGAGCTGAATTGAAATCCAGCTCCACATATAACAGGTGATACAAATGAAAATATTAAGCCTTATCTCATTCGGTGTTGAGAAATCTGAAAAAGACCAAACATAAGGGCCCTAAACAACTACTGGTTAATTCGGGAATTAAGATGTGTAGAGCTCAGGCTTTATCCGCCAATAGATCTAATTGTATAGGACTGGTACACTCTTCTCTCATTTACTTAATTGATCAGTGTTTGCTTACACCGCCTGCTTCCCCCCCCCCCCCCGCCCTCCAGCTTTTCATCTCTTTCCTCCAATTTAAATTC
>RJWM01018072.1:0-41739 GCA_004363535.1 Dasyprocta punctata | reverse complement strand
TCCCTCTCTTTCTCAGTACTGGTGTTAAATTCGGGCTTCATGGCAATCACTGCACCACTGAGCTACACATTCAACTCTTTTAAAAAGATTTTGTTTTTCAAAATTTTGAGACAAATTATCATTAAATTTCCCAGGCTGGCCTTGAATTTGTGACCCTTTTGCTTCAGACTCTGGAATAGCTGGAACTCCAGGCGTATGCTGCATTGCCTGGCTGAACCTGTCCTTAACTAAGGTGAGGCATGCTCTCCTTATGCTTTGAATGAGACCGTTTTAGAGTACACTTGGCAAAAAAAGGACAAATGTGTGAAAAGTGGGCAAAGTTTAGTGTTTAGCTTCTAGTATAACCTGACTCCCCTAGTAAACCTGGTGCACAAGGAATATGAAACCCCAAAAGTATGACGACCAGATGGGATCCTTGATTGCCTGTTTGAAAGAGTGAAGGGAGCGAGCTCCTTGTACCTGTTCTTTTCCTCTTTTTTCCCTCTAGTGTTTGGGTGTGGGTGGTCCTGGTTTTGTGCTTGGGAAGAGGTAACCTTGGAAATAAAGATTTTGGCAACTTACCATTACTTTGGCTCTTATAAAAATATTTATTTCATCCTTTTTCTAGAATCATGCTTAAAAATATTTTCAACTCCTGAGGTCTGAGTCATATCATGAGGCCAATAATATTTCTTAGAATAAATAGTATTTTTTTCCAGTCAACATTGTTTTGTTTTAATTTATCTTACTTGATGTTATTGCAGGACCATAGTTGGTTGCTAACATGATGAAATTTCAATTGTTTATCAGAATTCCTGCCATTTCCTGTGGTCATTTAATAACAAATGAACTTTGTACTATCTATCTTCATAATAGTGTAGATTAAATTAGGATATTGCTGGTAGAAGAAAATCAGATAGAGATAATTAGAGGGGACACAGTGGGAGAAGAAAGGCTTCAAATATTCTAGCAAACCAACCCTCTATATCCTGTTTGGATACATTAGTAAGTTGCAATCAATTGCAGAAGGGCTGTGCCTTCAAATTGGATCTGGACCACACAGATTTATCCTTACTCCTTTCAACTCAGGAGTATGGAGAGAAAAATGAAGGCATTCACTCCTCACGGTGATTAGCTCACTGCCAGGAGGATGTGCAGAAAGGATTTTCAATCCCAGGAGCCCTGGGAAGCTGCCTTCAATAGCTTTTATAGTCTCAGTGCTTGAGACTTTAATTTATTTGACATTTGGTTGTTGAAGATGATTTATTTTCCCTGGCTTGCTTTCATTATTTGAGGCTCTTGAGAGAGGAAAATTTAAAGACTAGGAAATAGGAAAGCAGTTTTTCAGGTCTTGGCTATTCAAAGCGTGATCTCTGGGTCAGAGCATCACCTAGAAATTCATTAGAAATGCAGAACTCAGGTCTCCATCCAGACCTGCTGACTCAGAATCTGTGTTTTTACAAGATGGCCAGGCAGTTTTTGCACACATTACAGTTTGAGAAGCACCGTCATGCTTGAGAATGCCTTCTCCTGGTTTTTAAGATGTTCAAGGAGGGTTGAAAGCTGTATTGGCCTAAGGTGTGTTTTGCTGGATATGTGTGTGCCTAAATCATGTAGAGCCCAGGATGATTTCCTTCTCAACATTGTTGTTTCAGCCACAAAAGCAGCACTGATGTGTGGGTGGGTACTGAGTGCTGAGCTCACTTCCATGTGGTTTAATATTATTATATCATTTCATGTCCATAACAACTCAGAAAAATACTTTTATGTCTATTTTATGGGTAGGGAAATGGAGACAAGAGAGATTGATTAATTTGATAATTTTTCTTATCTTTCTTTCTTTCTTTTTTTTTTTTACTCAATTGAGATTCAGCTGAAATTAGAAGAAGCACCTTGAGCGAAATAATCGCAAAGAGCTTGATTTTTGAGGTTGGACAGACACTAATTTTGATTTTTTTCTGCCTATCTTCAGTATAATTTTGGAGATGCTACATATTTCATAGGTCGTTGCAAGGGGAAAGTGCAAAAGCTAGGTAGGATGTCTCTAGCTGAATTCCTCAAATATGCCATGTATTCAATAAACATCTCTCCTTCTTTGTTGTTTCTGCCTTGTTCCGTCCCTTCCTTCCCTTGTCTTTTATTCCTCTACTCTGTGGCAGCCTCCTGCTAGCTAACTCTGGGTCATCTTTCAGTGTTAAAGGCCTCTGGCTGGAACTAGCCAAGTAAAAGGTACTGAGGTTTTCTAATGTATTTATGTTTGTAAATGTGGAGCTTAAAAAAAGTCTGTAACATAAAACCTTCACTCAGTTGTCAGTTGGTTAACAAGCATCTGCAGTGTAAATGCTTAGCTTAAATATTTGCTTGAGTCTAGGTCTGTGCTGTGCAAGTATCTAGATTCTGACCTGTACTGAAAGCAAATGCTTCAGGTAAAATGGGTGGAAATGTTAGCGTTCAGTACCCTCCCTTGAATGGCACTATTAACTGGCATTGCTATGACTTAAGGGCATTCAAGTGTAAAATGAAGTAGGGTCAGTACATGGACTCAGGCTGGTTCTTGGTTCTGGTGCTGATAGTTCTGTGAAGCTGCAGAGTTGTCTAACCCCCTTGTGCCTTAATAAGCTCATCTGTGATGTGGGGATAATTAAATCTTGGGTTATTCCAAGGACTGGGTGAGTTAATTCATGTAAGATTCTTAGGACAGGTCTGGCCCATATGATCGGCTTATGTTTCCATTATACGTAACCTCTCTAGGCTCCCATTTCCTCTTCTGTTGTAGCAGAGATGATCCAGTCTCTCACAGGACAATAAAATTAAATGTGGCCACTTCATGAGTCTAGCTCAGTGCCTGGCATGAGCAGGTATTCAGTTTTTCCTTTTGAACTAGTGTGACATGCAGTGTACCATTTTGAAAAGTTAACTATGTTCATGTACTCTGCACTTATCTGCCTAATTTGGGGGCATTGAACTGGAAATTGTTTTCTCAGATTCAATTTAATTTTCTCATTGATTTTATTACATGGACTCCTAACAAGAGAGGTAGATGTTATATGAGCCAAAAATGGCATAATGAAGTAATGATAATGGTAGTAATCATGAAGTAGGCAAGGATGCTTCCTGATTTCTCTTTGGAAAACTCACACTTTTCTATGGTTGTAGTGGTGTGGCAGAGGCTGTGAAATGTCACTTAGATAAGGCAATGCATCCATGGCAACTGATGAGGCTGGAAACGGGCTGGGGAGACACCATGGGCAGCAGGCTAGGTAATAATGAAATGATGGCAATGACATTCTTTAAATGCTTTCCCACCCATTATTAGCTAAACTGGGCATTCAGACTGCCCCGGGTGATAGGTGAGCATAGTAGGTCTCTACAGCTATTTTTTTGGTAGCACTGGGACACATTAAGAGGACATCCACTGTAACCTTGCAAGGCTTCTGAGAAGCAGGGAGGCATGGAATGACATTTTCTTTGTGTCATGGACTGGTAAGGCTGTTCACAAGAAATGATGTGAGGTGGAACTTGCTGTTAGGTCCTCCATGGTTACTTGCCCCTTGCCTCTGCAATTAAGTCTCTCTCTCTTTCTTATTCTGAAGCTTTTTCTTTCATGTCCTTCTCTTACCTGGGTAAAAGGAGGAGTTTAGATGATTCATGACAAGTTTAGATGATAAATTATAGAGTTTGAGATATTTTCTGCTGTTGGGAGTACTTGGATAAGGTGTGATTGAAAGATACAGTGAAAGTTTAAATTAAAAATTTTATTACTGTAAAAAATACATTGCCATTAATCTTCCTCACAATCCTCCCCCTTGCTTCAGAAACACTTATCCCATCATTCTTGCCACTTCTGGTGCAGTTCTTAAAGTCCTGTTTCATCACTGTCATTAGTTGTACTGTTGTGGCTGCCTTGTTGACTTGAATCATTTCAGAATGTTTAACTTTTATGGTTATTTTGACTTTGGGGAAGAGCTAGCAGTTGCATACAGGGCCATATCTATTAAATAAAGTGGATGAGAATGTACCATAATGCTTTTAGGACCCTACTTTCTGATTGGATGACACTAAGCAGCAGCATGCATTGTATTTTTTAAAAAATCATACCTGGTAAAAGACCCTCATGAAAGAGGACTTCCAGGACTGCTTCAGAAGTAGCAAAAACAATGGGACAAATGTGTTTGAACCAAGGGGGAGTGCCGAAGGTGATTAATGGTAACATGTCATTTGCTGTAATAATTTTTTGAAACATTTATCATATGTGATGATCAATCCTTATACATTAAAACTTACTAAGACTGGTTTGAGGACATTCTGCTATTATTTGCCTTGACAAGTGACAATTTGTTTCCACTGGAGGGCAAAGCATCATTTTCTTCCAGGTACAGTTTGTTTATTTTTGGAGCCTTCTGTGGCTTCAACTAATGTCTTAGAGAAAGGCACACTTTGCTCCACATGAGCTGACCTCTGTCCTTCCTTTCTGGCTCCAGTGGCTTTTAACTCCTAAGCTGGTTTCTCTTCTCTGCTTAGCTGAGCCTGCCAGTGACTCACAGAGGCTCAGTGCAGATGCAGAGTCAGCTGTGAAGACATAAGGGTGTCGAAGACAAAAATATAGTTGGATATTTGTCATTTTTTAGTCAAATACAAATCCATGCCTTGGGTTAGTCCTTAAACATTTGAATGATCACATTTTAGACTGGGAAGTAGGAGATGTGATGGACCTATACAGTGAATACTGAAATTTAAAATAAATTTATTGCAGTAAAATATGCGTTGCTATTAACCCCTCTTAAATATTTCCGCATAGAGCACATGTATCCATGGTCCTTGTCACTTTTTGAAGCAGTTCTAGAATTCCTCCTTTGTGGATGTCTTTTGGTGTGCTGTCTTGGCTGCCTGATGTCCTGAACTGATACAAAACGTTTATCTTTCAGTTATTTTGATTTTAGGGAAGAGCCTGAAATGACACACAGTGCCAGATCCTGTCAAGAAGATGGGTCAAGGAACACTGTAATATTTTATTTGACAGAAACTGCCATAAACATTTGATCAATGATTGATGATCAAAAATACGGTGCATAGTAAAACTTTAAAAATATTATTACAATGAAAGACACATTGGCATTAACTTCCCTCAAAAATATTCAAAGTACCCTCTCTTGTTTTGAATACTTGTATCTCATCACTGTTAGGAATCCATCTTTACTGTAATTTTTAAAAAATTTAAACAGCAGCCTGGGCTTACCCTGTACTCCAGAGGCTCTGAACTCCTCGTAGCCAGACTCAAGGTCCTGGTGGTGCCACACTCTGGGGTGTGCTCCGCCTAGCTGCCTGGGTCCTGGGGATTCTGACCCCTACCCAGTAAGGCAGATGGTCCAGTGACACACTCCAGGAGTGAGCCCTCACTAGCTGCACAGAGGATCGAGCTCTACCCAGTCCAGCATCCCAGCACAATCCATCAGGGAAATGCCTGGCTAATCTCACAGGACATAGAGGTACTGAGCCCAGCCCAGCCCAGAGCCCCAGAGCTGCTCATCAGGGAGTGGCCAGTGTAGCTGCAGGGACTTGGAGAAATTGAGCTCTGCCCATTAGAGCCCAAGGCATGAGCTCCATTGTTCAGGGGTGCTGCTGTGCGGCAGGTCCTAGAGGTTGTGAACCCCTCCCAACCAGGCACAAGGCCCTAGCACTATATGCCTGGGACACACCTGGGCTTGCCCTGCACTCCAGAGGCCCCGAACCCCTCACAGACAGACTCAAGGTCCTAGTGGTGCCACACCCAGGGGTGTACTCTGCCTAGCCACCTGGATCATGGAGATTCTGAACTTCACCCAGCCAGGCTGAAGGTCCAGTGACACACCACAGGGGTGCATCTCTGCTAGCCACCTGGGTTGCAGAGGTTCTAAACACTACACAGCCAGATTTTAGGCACTGGCAACAAGCTCCAGGGGTGTGAACCTGCTAGCTACAGGGAGGATACAAACTTTGTCCAGCCCAGCATTCCAGAGCAACCCAACAAAGTACATCAGGGGAACATGCAGCCAGCCTCACAGACCACAGAACACAAAGGTCCAAAACCATAATCTGGGGTTGTGCCCCAGCTAGCCATGGGGATATTGGAGGATCGAAGCTCTACCCAGCACAGTATTCCAGTACGATCCATTGGGAGACTGCTTGCCCAGCCACACAGGTCCAAGAAGTAAATGACAAAACGAAAGAGCAAGAGGCAGGCTCAATCCCCCAGCCCACTGAGAACAAACCCAAGAGACACTGAAATGGAAGACACTGGGAGTCACACAACTGAACTTTCTGAAATGATAGCAAATGAAGCAAAGAAACAACTTCATGAAGCTATAGAGAAGCTCAAATCAGAAATAATCTCTCACCTAAAAAATGAAATGACAATCATTATGAAAGAAATGCCCTAAAGATCTAAAGATCTTCTAAAGAAGATCAAGATAAAAAAAATAGAAGAACATAAGAAAATGATGGAAAATATGAATGAACAAAATAAGACACAAATAGAATGTATGAAACAGATTCAAAGGGAAATTCAGGAAATTAAAAATTCCACGGAAAGTTTGAAAAACTGCTTGAGTGAAACTGAAGATAGAATCTGAGACCATGAAGACAGCATGGAAACTTACAATCACGAAAAAGAAGATCTCTTAAAAACAACAAGGAACCAGGAAACAACAATTCAACAGCTGCAAGATGATGCCAAGAGAAATAACATGAGATTAATATGCATCAATGAAAAAGCAGGGGTCAATATTAATGACCTGCAAAGACTATTTGCAGAAATAATAGCAGAAAATTTTCCAAACATGGGAAGAGAATCTGATATACACATAAATGAAGCATACAAAACCCCAATTAACCATAACCAAACTAAGTCTTCACCCAGATATATAATAATTAGGGTATCAGCAGTATAGCACAAGAACAAAATACTAAAAGCTATCAGAGAAAAGAAACAGATCACCTATGAATGAAAGCTTATCAGAATCATGGCAGACTTCTCAACACAAACCTTCAAGTCAAGAAGAGCTTGGAGTGAAGCATTTCAAATCCTGAAAGAAAACAACTTTCAACCCAGATTGATGTATCCTGCAAAACTATCTTTAAAAATTGATGGAGAAATAAGATACTTCCAGGACAAAGAACAACTGAAGAAATGTATGGCCACCAAACCAACACTACAAAGAGTACTGAAAGACACTTTAAGAAAGAGACAAAGATAGCTACAATCTTAAGAATGATAACAAAAGGAAGCCACTAAGCAGGGCAAACAATTAAACAGAAAATGTAGAAAACCAACAGCAGAAAGATGTCATGACAGGAATGAGTCAGTACATATCAGTTATATCAATCAATGTAAATGGTCTCATTTCACCAATAAAAAGAAACAGACTGGCACAGTGGGTTAAGAAACAAAATCCAACAATATGTTGTGTATAAGAAACACATTGCACTCAAAAGGAAATTCACAGACTACAAATCAAAGGCTGGAAAACAATACTCCATGCAACAGAAACCCAGAAAAAGCAGGGGTAGCTATTATGTTTGCAGACAATATGAACTTCAAACCAAGAATAATCAAAAGAGATAAAGAAGGTCACTACATACGTGTTAGGGGAAAACTGCAAGAGGAAGAGATTACAATCATAAATATATATGCACCGAATATGGGAACATCCAACTATGTAAGACAATTCTTAATAGACATGAAAAACCAAATAAGCAATGTAGTTATAACAGTGGACCTTAACACCCCACTGTCACAGAGAGACAGATCAACCAAACAAAAACTCAGCAAAGAAATAACAGAACTGAATCAAACTTGTGAACAAATAGACCAAGTAGATGTGTACTGAGTGCTCCACCCATCAACATCAGAACACACATTCTTCTCAGCTGCACATTGGTGATTCTCTAAAAGAGAGCATATACTGGTCCACAAAACATGCTTAAGTAAATGCAAAGGAACTGAAATAATTCCATGCATATTATCTGACCATAGTGCAGTAAAATTGGAAATGAATGACAAAAAAACCCACAAGAACCCCATAAACACATGGAAATTAAATAATACTCTACTAAATAACCAATGGGTCACAGAAGACGTTAAAGAAGAAATTAAACAATATCTGCAATTGAATGAAAATGCAAATACAAATTACTGGAACCTTTGGGATACAATGAAAGCAGTCCTCAGAGGCAAATTTATAGCACTAAACTCTCATATCAGAAAAATGGAAAGAACACACATGAACAACCTAATGCTGCACCTCAAACTTCTAGAAAAAGAAGAGCAAGTCAAGTCCAAAGCCCAAAGAAGGGAGGAAATTATCAAGATCAGAGCAGAAATTAATGCAATTGAAACTAAGAAAACAGTACAAAGAATTAATGAATTGAAGAGTTGGTTCTTTGAAAGAGTAAATAAACTTGATAAACCTTAGCCAACCTTATCAAAGAGAGGAAAGAAACAACTCAGATTCATGCAATAAGAAATGAAAAGGGTGAAATCATTACAGACCCTGTGGAAATACAGAAGATTATCAACACCTACTTCAAAAACCTTTACTCATATAGATTCGATAACACAGAAGAAATGGACAGATTCATAGAAACTTATGAGTCACCAAAGCTTAGTCAAGAAGATATAAAGCTGCTGAATAACCAAATTTCAGCTAATGAAATTGAAAATGTAATTAGAACCTTATCAACAAAGAAAAGCCCAGGTCCTGATTTGGATTCACTGCTGAATTCTACAAGAATTTTAGGGAAGACTTAATGCCAACACTCCTCAAACTCTTCAATGAAATTGAAAGGGAAGCAAGTCTCCCTAACTCATTCCTGGAAGCAAGTATTACCCTAATACTAAAACCAGAGGAAGACCCAACCAAAAAAAGAAAATTACAGGCTAATCTCCCTAAAGAACATAGATGCAAAAATCCTCAGTAACATACTGGCAAATAGAATACAGCAAGTTATCAGGAAGATTATACACCATGATCAAGTGGGATTTATCCCAGGAATGGAGGGATGGTTCAGCATACACAAATCAATAAATGTAATACACCATATCAACAGGGCCAAGGACAAGAAGCACATGATCATCTCAATAGATGCAGAAAAAGCTTTTGACAAAATCCAGCACTCACTCATGATAAAAACCCTGCAGAAAATCGGAATAGATGGTCTTTACCTCAACTTGATAAAAGCCATATATCATAAACCAACAGCCAACATCTTACTAAATGGACAAAAATTGTTGGCCATGGTGGCACACGCCTTTAATCCCAGCACTTGAGAGGCTGAGATAGGAGGAATGTTGTGAGTTCACGGCCAGCTCGGGCTACAACGCTGAGTGCGAGGCCAACATGAGCTACATAGTGCGACCCTGCCTCAAAAAACCAGGGCTGGGAGTTTGGCTCAGTGGCTTAAGCGCCTACCCTGGCAGGTGCGAGGTTGTTAGTTTGATCCCCAGTGCTGCAAAAACAAAACAAGACAAAACAAACAAACAAAAAAATAAACCGACAAAAAGTTTCAACCTAAAATCAGGAACAAGACAATGATGCTCATTATCACCACTCCTATTCAAAATAGTTCTATAAACATTAGCCAGAGCAATTAGACAAGAGAAAGAAATAAACAGAATAAGGATATGAAAGGAGGAAGTAAAATTATCACTCTTTGCAGATGATATGATGCTCTACATAGAAGACCCTCAAAAATCTATTGAAACACTTCTAGATGTAATAACGAAATTCAGCAGGATACAAGGTCAACACTCAAAAATCAATAGCATTCCTCAACACAAACAACAAAGTCACTGACAGAGAAATAAGGGAAACCACACCCTTCACCATAACATACAAAAAAATGAAATACTTAGGAATCAATCTAACAAAGAAAGTAAAAGATCTACACAGTGAAAATTACATTACTCTGAAAAAGGAAATCGAAGAGAATTTCAGAAAATGGAAAGATATTCCCTGTTCATGAATAGGAAGAACAAAACATGAAAATGGCCATTCTCCCAAAATTGTTGAGAGCTTTAATGCAATTCCAATCAAAATACCACTTGCATAACTTAAAGAGCTAGAGACATCATTCCTGAAATTCATCTGCAACCAGAAGGGACCTAGAATAGCAAAGGCAATTCTTGGCAACAAAGGTAAGGCAGGAGGCATCACAGTCCCTGACTTGAAACTATATTACAAAGCTACTGCGATAAAATCAGCATGCTACTGGAATAAAAAGAGACCTAAAGATCAATGGAATAGATTAGGAGATAGAGCCACAACTACAAACACACTAATCCACCTCATCTTTGTCAAAGGGGCTAAACATGTACATTGGAAGAATGATAGACTCTTTAACAAATGGTGCTGGAAAAACTGGCTTTCCATATGCTGTAAACTAAAACTAGATCCATGTCTATCACCATGCACTAAAATAAAGTCAAAATGGTTAAAAAATCTGAATATTAAAACAGAGACACTAAACTTGCTGGAAGATAAAGTAGGAAAAAATCTTGATGATATAGGAGTAGGCAGAGAGTTCATGAACAAAAATCAAACTGCATGGGTAACACTTCCCAGAATCAGCAGCTTGGATCTCATCTTACTAAAAAGTTTTTGAATGTCAAAGGAAATCTCCAATATAGTGAAAAGAAAACCCACAAAGGACTTCTATCTAAAGCATATAAAGAACTAAAAGAAATCAGGCTCCTAAATTTCAAGGACCCAATCCAATAATGGGCATTTGAGATGAATACACACTTCTCAGAGAAAGAAATATAAATGGCAAATAAATATATGAAAAAACGTTCAACGTCAATGGTCATTCAGGAAATGCAAATTAAAACAACACTCACTCCATCTCACTCCAGAAAGAATGGTCAAGATAAAAAAATCAACCAATAACAAATGCTGCAGGGGCTATGGGGAGAGAGAAAGTCTATTTCACTGTTGGAGTGAGTGTAGACTGGTGACACCACTATGGAAATCAGTGTGGAGATTCCTCAAGAAGCTAGGATTAGAGATCCCATTTGACCCAGCTATCCCGCTTCTGGGCATTTTCCCAGAAAAATTGAAAACATCATACCACAGTGATATTTATGCACTCATGTTTATAGCAACCCAGTTTGTAATAGCCAAATCTTGGAAACAACTCAAGTGCCCATCAATCAAGGAATGGATAAAAAGGACGTGGTACTTTTATACAATGGAATACTACTCAACTATTAAGAAAGATTGCATTGAGACTTTTATAAGTAAATGTACACGACTTGAGACCATACTCATAAGTGAGATAAATCAAACCCACATGTGTGAATACCATATTGTCTCCCTAGTGTAAGAAACTGAAACAGTTTATATGATCCAAAATCTACAATAAATACTGTGTAAGGGTAAGATACTGCTCAAAGAGCAAAAGTAATTAGGAGAGGGAAAAGGAGGAAAGAAGGAAGGGAAAAGGAAAAAGACATAAATCTGTATATATGTGTGTGTAAGACAACTAAAATGAGAATACTGCTGGATGTATTAGTTATTAAGAAAGAACAGTTAATTCTCATATGATCAGATCAATTTTACAAGTCTGTATCTGTTAATGTAAACAACCGTGTTGAAGGTAACGATATGCAATATTGCAATCATTGTCAAGTTCCTATCATTTTGTTTTGTAAACCTATAGTGTTACTGTTGTGGATTTGCTGTTGTCGTTTGTTTGTCTCTTGCTTTTTGTCTTTTTTTTCTGTGTCTTTTTTCTCTTAAATAAAAAAAAAACCATCCATCTTTTTTTTTTTTTTGTAAGCTAAGTGAATGTCTCCTAACCTCAGACTCGTGGGAACTTTATGAAGTCAGTTTTGAGGCCCAAACTCAGTGCTGCTGAATCAGAATGGTGGTTTGAGCACAGATATTCCAGAAATCCATGTTAAAAGTTGTAACAACAATGGAAATTCTGCCTGTGATACTTACACTGTTCACTGATCACTAGTCTAGGCATAAACACTTGGAAATTAGTTCTACAGTTTTTATTTTATTATAGTAGAAACTCAGGCACAGGAAATTTGGCTAATGTCACACAGTGAGTCCGTAAGCAAACTGTATCCATATCTGGGTTTATGATAATTGTTAGCTTTTCCTTCAGACTGACCCCTTGGAAGTGTTTACTGTGCTTTGGGTGAGAAGGTGCCAATGTGTTGGCGTTTGACCAGGTTGAGTAGCTACTTTTCCTGTAGCACTACTTGGAAGCCTAATTCTGTTCTATCATAATGGCTCTTCGTTTATAATGTCCCACTAAGTCTACTCTTTATTTAAAGGGCTTTCCATTACAGTTAGATAATACTTCCTTGTTGCTTAACTTCTAAATCAAGTGTGCATAAATAATTTATTAACACAAAGCTGCACTCTGAAGATTTTCAAAATTGCCCTGTGTAACTTTATTAATTGGGGGAGCTAGGATGTTAATTTGTTTGATTGGAAAGGGGGGAATCTATATATTATTAAACCATTCAGGTGGTAAACAGGATTGCCTCCCCCCTGCCTAAGTCCTAATATCTGTTTTTAAGTCTTCAGATTAAAATTGTAAATGAAACTGTGTCGGTGCATTAGAAAAGCACATGCCATGTTTTGTTAACACAATCAGAAAAATGGAGTTGCTACAAAACCTTTCCCATCTGCCAGTCATTCTATTAAATGTTTCTGCAATTTTATTAGAATTCTCTGTCTCTGGAGATGCCAGTCAGCTGTGAAATTGAAATTGCAAACAGAAATATTACATTTTCATCCACAGTGGAAACTGAGAAAGTCCATTTTTTTGGGCTGGCAAAGAAATGGCATGACCTTGTCAACCGGGTCAGCCTCTGTTTAGTTTTGAAGGCAGTTTGGGGCTCATCTGAAAAGGGAGGAAGGGAAGTGGCTTTTTATTTCTGTTGGCTTTTTCTGGCAATCCGGTCAAGAAGTATCCTTCATGGGTCACAGTTGGAGAGCTTTTGAGTTTTTCAATGGAACCCATTTTTCTTCCTTCTTCCTCAGAGTGAATTAAGGTTGTTCTGGAAAGGCTTTAGCTTTTCAGAAGGTGGAAATTTTGACAAAATGTGAGCTCTGAGATTTAAAACTTTCCTAGTGGGTAGGAAAGATTAATGGCAGTGATGATTAGCTCTTGCTGGACTGTCATCATCCAAGTTGGCCCAGAAGTGGGGGTCACGATTGACAGTTGGATTGTCTTTGCTTAAAGTGCTCTTTCCTCTCTTCCCCTGCGTAATTCCCAATCATTCTTTGGATCTTGGTTAAATGTCAGTTTCTCTTGGAAGATACCCTCCATCAACATCATCCACTCAATCAGCAGCAAGTTATTTTCACTGCTTTGGGCTACAATTACAATTACCCTTATTCAGGTACTGATTTTTCCCTTGATAGATAGGAGACTTCCTGAGGGGCAGAACCCTCTTGGTATCTTGTTCATCACTGTGTCTTCGGGTTTAGAATAGTTCAAACATAGAAAAGTTAGATGTGTAAAATAAGAGATATTTTCGGAAATGGGTCAGGTGAGAAACAGGAAGATTAGAACTAGTTAAAGAAACATATGATGGAATTCCAAGGGTTAGACTATAGCTTGGGAGCCACAAAATTTATAGCAGGTATGGAATGGGCAGTGTATAGTAGCTGTTACAAACTGACTCTAAGGATTTTTAGTGGGGTGGAAAAGTTGAAATGGATCCTTTATCTCCAATTCCAACTATAAATATTTTGTAGTTTAGAAGGAAATGATGAGGAGAGATTTTTTTCCATGTAGATATATTTCTAAACCTTAGGTGTCAGTTGAAATTGAAGATATCAGGTCTAATAGTTTCTAAATTCAGGATAGAGTTCAGCTCATCCTAGCTGCTGTATATCTGCACCACTATGTGTAAAGTATTTCTTGTACATTGTCTGATTTAATCCTCAAAACAATTTTATGATTATAGGAATTTTTTAATCTCCCTTTTAAAGTTATGTCCACTGGGGCACAGATCTTTCTGACTTGCGCAAGTTTACACAGCTGAGTGGTGAAGCTGTGGTTGGAATCTGTGGCTATTTGACTCAGCAAACTCCTGTTAATGAAGAGCCAAATCTCTCCATAAACCAGACTGGGTGCTGGATCCAGTTCTATTTAATCACCTTGAAGAAGGTCTATAGGAACACCTGTTAGGCTGTCCCCTGGATGAACGAGATGGCCCTCACAAGGTTGCCTGGAAATGGGGTAGTTGGGAAGAAGGGAACTCCTTCACTTGGTGGGACAGGAAGCTTCTTGACTTCCCATGAGCTGTTCAGGTCCCGCCAGCTGAGGTTTGCAGGACTGTGGTGCAACTCATCAGCTGTTAGCCTAACTCATACTGGTTTTCAAGAATTGGAAGGCTGCTTGCTTGAAACACCTATGACATGGAAAATAGCAGTGATGTATCCACCTGTGCTTGAAGCTCCTGCAGCTAGCATACCTGAGAGATGCGGAAGGGATGGGACCCTGTGACTCCCTTAGAGATGCAGCTTATACTATGGGATGGTTATATGAGCTTCATTCATCTTCCTTTCTTGCCAAGGGCAGTTGAAAGGGGCATGCCTCCTTCAAATTTGGGGCAACAAAGTCAAAGCCATAAAATAGACAATTTCAAGTGCTGCTGGCCCTCCTTCCTTTATCATGAGTTTTGAGCATAGATAGCTTTGGGGTTTTACTCCTAATCACTGCATCCATTGTTCTATATCCTTTGCAGTGACTGACATTTTTGAACATTTTTATGATGTGCCATGCTATGAATTGATTGTCTTCTTACAGTGTCATTAAATTTTTACAATACTGTTCTGATGTAGGAAATATAATTGTTAGTCGCAGAAGAAATAAAACAGCATAGTTAGGAAAGGCTTCATAACTGCCCTAAGATTACACATGAGTTAACTGTATGGCTGGATGACCATGAAGGTCCAGATGGCTCCAGAATCCAGTGTTCATGATGCCATTCTGTATAATGCTGGAGAATTGGCTGGTCTACATTAATGGATACTGTCTACTGTCTTTGAACTGATCTCTCTGGCCCTGCTTTGAGATGTACTATAGCTGGGAGGTGTATTGATACAGGCACATGGGCTGCCATTTCCCCCCACTACTGCTCTGTGTCCCTGACTTCCTAATCATCAATAAAGTCTATGAACAGCTGAAGGATGCCAGAGGTCATTAAATCTACTTGGGAGACAGTACTACTCCAGGGGATACAAGGGCAACACCAACTCACTGTGGTCTTCTCTGTAGAGCTTTCTAGGGACTAAGCTTTGCCAGGGCTTTCATTCCCTTGTGATCAATCTGATACCTTACAAAAGCCTTTCTGGCAAAATATTTCCAGGAGGAAACTGCTATTTTTGAATACCTTTTTCCTTTGCTGGCATAGTTCTGGAATTTAATTATGGATCCTGGATTAGTAGAAGGCCATGTTCCATCTGCTACTGTACTTGGTTTATTTCTCCCTACAGAAGAGATGCTATTTCTACCTCTCTCCTCTGTTTTCTCTTTGGAAGCAGGCTTGTTGATGAGCTTTTCTACTGTCTGGTGGTTGACTTTGGACTGCTGCTTTGCTTCTGATCTCTGCCCAGACTGGCTGCCACTAGCTTAGGGATTTGCTTTCTGCTTTTTGTGAGAATCATACACTGCATGCACTCTTGTTATGAAGTCCACAGTAGGCTTGGTTATAACAAAGGTGGTAGGTGGCTTCTGGATGCTGACAGAGTGCTGTCATTTCTTCACATCAAAGGCAACCAGAGGTCAGAACCACATTTGGAAAGCTACAAATTGGCATCACACCTAGTCCCCTGAAGGATTCTTGGAAGTCAGCTCATGCCCCAAGACCTCAGCTTATTCTGAAGGCCTTCAGCTCACCCAAATGTGCAACCTGGGTTTAGCCCTGCAGAGGGGTGGGCTGCCAATGGTAGACAAGCATGATAACCTTAAAATGTATCAGGGCATCTTATTCATGGGTTTGGTAAATTTCCAGAAAACTGTGAAATTTAAGATTTGGAATGATGGACTACACCAATAGCAGTGGCAGGATTTTTTTCTTTGTAGAATTCTGGAGCTGAATGTTTTCCTCTGGCAACATCTTTTTGGTTTGTTTGTTTATTTGTTTTGTCTTGTTTTAATGAAGAACTCTTGGGTTTCATAAAGTGAACCCCACTTGCAATAGGGAGCCATCCTGCCATTGTTTTTTTTTTTTTGGTAAGTCAAAAATATTTCCCCTCTCCAAAAATATCTTCATCAAATTCTTGGGAACTGTGAATGCTGTTTTCTCTGGAAGGGTGAATATTTGCAGATGTGATTAAGGATTTAGAGAAGAGATTTTCCTGGATTATTTAGGTGGTCTCTAAGTGCTGTCATGTCTCTTTCCGCCGGGAAAGAGAAAGATGGAAGAAGAGGAGGCAATGCGAATACAATGAATTGTTAATAGCTACCAGATACAGGAAGAGAGAATGAAAGTCATTCCCCAGCACTCCCAGAGGGAGTATTCATGTGGATGCTTTGATTTGGGACTTCAGAGTCAGTGCATTTCTATGGTCCTCATAAGACACCCAATTTGTGAGTGTTTGTTACAGCACCCACAGGAAATTAATTTACCACCTTTTATCAGTGTCACACAAGTTCTTAATCATGTCTTCTTTCCTTTCTAGAGGCTTTATGTCCAGCATGTCTTTGCTACTAATCCACTGATAAGTGCAAGTATTTTCATTATTGTTGACAGGGATATTCCCTATAGTTTTAAAACTTATTTGAGAAAATCTTTGAAGAGAAACAAGTTTTTTATTCACTTCACTCTTGGAGTTAAATGCGTGGATTTTGGAATTCACTTGGCTCTGGAGTGGCAACCTAATATAGTAATTAAGAGGTAATAGCCTCTCTTATGTCTGAACATGTCCTCATTGGACTTCTCCTTTCTTAAATGTAGTCAGGGAAGAAAAAACAGGAAGCAATTTATAAGAGGGTTCTCGAGTCACTATGATTACATCTAAATCTTGCCTTCCTTTCTTATTAGCTATGAAATTTCAATCAAAGTAGCTAAACTTTCTGGTCCTCTGTTTTCTTATCTGTGAAATAGAGGCAATAACACCTATTGCATAGAGTTTTTGTGAAGTTTAAGCAAATGAATATAAATATATGAGACATTTGTTTACATAGTAGGGAACCCTAAACAGCATACTAAACCTTAAACAATATGAAGCAATTTTTTTTATTAGTACCTGTCACCAGTACAGGGACAAAGAAAATAGAAGGTACAGCTGTAATATAAGTGAGAAAACTCACGCTTAGCAGGGTGAAATATCATGTCTTGTGTTACACACAGCTAGTGAATGGCAGGGTATGGAGCATCAAGGTCATAAACAAGGTGATGTGAATTCCCAGGTGAAAGTGGGATGTGGCTTTTGAAGAAGTATATTGTCTAGTTCCTAAAGGTCCCCAATATGATTTAAATGTGAAGCATTTCTCAAAGACCCGTGTATGGAGGGCTTGATTCTCAATGCAGCAATGTTCAGAGGTGGAGTCTAGAAAGGTGATTGGGTTATGAGGACACTAACCTCATCAATGGATTAACCCATGGATGAGTTCATAGGTGGACCGGCTGGAGGAGGGAGGGCTAGCTGGAGGAACTGGGTGACTAGGGGAGGGAGTGTCTTCATAGAGTATGTATTTGCCCTACCACTTTCTGGCTCTCTTTCTCTTTCCGCTTCCTGGCCACCATAAACTGAAAAGCTTTGCTCCAGCACATGCTCTCTGCCCATCACTGCCTAGCAACAATGAATCCAGTAGACCATGGACCAAAACCTCTGAAACCATGAACCTCTGAAATCTTTCCTCTTTTACACTAATTTTACAAGTACTTTGTCACAGCAATGGCAAGCTGACAAACAGAATCTTCCAGTGCATCTGGCATCACAGTTCTGCCTTTAAATTTCTTGTTTCAGCTCTTTTGTACCTCCTCATGAAAAATAACTGGCTCCTGTCTCTTCTTCTCAGGCTCTACTTTCCTGCAGGGGCAGCTATTTACTCTAAGACCTATCAGGACTAACAAGTACATAGGAATTGATGTGTTTGTAACAGTTCCTCTGGGAAAAATACTTGCATTTTGACAACAATATTTAGTTTATCGTGGCTGCAGGTAGTTGGGATTTGGGGAGGGAAGAATTAATATTATTTCTTTCTTTTGTTTCTAAGAGTGGATCCGAATGAGTCAGACAAACTGTCATATTTGTTTCAGATAAGCTGTGTGATAGTGTGCACTTTCAGCACCGTAGGCACATGAGCTTGCTAACACTTTGCTTGAGAATACGACAGATTGATCCACCTAGTGACAGGCATTACAGGGCTCATGTGCATTGACAATTAAAAAAGATCTCAGGGCAGAAAACAGACTATTATATGTGTTCTTGGCAGGAGGTTGATTCCCCCACAGAGAGCCCAGAGAGGGCTGCATCTTCCTTTCTTATGCACTGAGGAAGTGGTAATAGCCTACAAATATTTCTTTCTTCTCTCTTAAGAGTCAGTGCAATTTAATTATAAAGAGATTCCCTCTAAGTAGGCTATATCCATGGCAAACCATGGTGCAGCAGAGACCAGATCTAGGATTCTTGACTTCCCAGTACAGTTTCTTTGCACTTCCCACTGCCCCTATTTTAATGATAGAAAGTGGCAATGGCATTATCCTGAAATGATATATTCAGAGAGCCATATAATATTTATAGTGCTTATTGAAAATTCACAGTGTTTTGCCCACAGATAGACCTGATCATTAGAGTGATGTAAACAACTGTCCACTTGGGAGAGGTTTAATTACCAACTCCAGATGTCGGGAGAAGCTGTTTCCAGGACTCCAACAACCTGGCTCTGTCTCAGCTAGCAGATCTCTTCCACCCCCAACCACACTTTCAAGCTGGCCACCTCACATCTTGGCAGTAAAAACAGATGCTCTCGACACTTAGAAATAAAGAGGTATGGCTGACAATCCGACATGCAGGGGTTCGTGGACCACATGATGTTTCACAGATTTTCTCTTCCTTTTCTGTGGGTTCTGGGAAAGATCTAACCAATCTTCCATTTTTGAAGTATGCCTGGGAGAAATTGCAATGTTTTGGCACATTGATCTGTGTGGCCCTATTTTTTTAGTAACAAGCTTGTTTTCCTTATTTTTCTTTCAGTAAAAATAATTGCAATAAAATCCAGTGAATCTTTCACTCAACTGCTAGATATGTTTTATGATTACTGTAGAGGAGAAGTGTTCAACACTCTGAAACGTGTGGTTGTCAGAATCAATATCTGGGGCCAGGGGTTTAGCTCAGCAGCACAAGAGACTGCCTGGCAAGCACAAGGTCATGAGTTTGATTCTCAGTACCAAAAAACCCCAGAATCAACATCTGTGATTTAGGTTACAAATGCAATGCAGAAGTAACTCATCACACACAAAATATGTTTGTATGTGAAACATTTACTACTACAGAATTTTGTCCCACCTATTGAAACTCATTCCTTAGCTAGTTGTAGCCCCATGGCTTTAAACAGCATGATTTTAAAATTTCTACCTTTAGCTCTATTCTCTTTCTTGAACTTCAGACTCTATAACCGTTGCCTACAATGTTGTCATGATCCATCATCTGTTCTTGCCCTTAAGGACTCTACCTTGGTCCCATACACCTCCCAACAGATACACAAATACTTTTTCTTCCATCACTGCATGTATGATTCATTCAATGTCTTTATAGATGCTAAAATATCATTTTTGAAAGAATGTTTACAATTTTTATTACAGGAGATTAATACTATATATAAAAAGATCTAATGTATAAAAGAAGAATACTGACACCTTTATTGAAAATTGGGATAAAGATATAAACAGAAAGATTGTAAAAAAGAATTGCAAATAGATTTTTAATGATATAAAAGATGCTAAATTTCTCCCACAAGAAGACAAATTATGACTAAAACTATATACAGAGATGCCATTATTGAACAAATACTGTTTGGGGAAATCTGTCAGGAAATAGGCCCTTTCAATTATTACTTCTGGGGATTCAGTAAGGTATAACACCATAGAGGGGGATTTGGTAATAATTACTAAAATTTTGCAATCATATATCTTTTGACTCAGAAATTCTACTTTTGGGGAATCACCAAGACCTGCTGAGGTATTGGATGAAAGCCAAGGGAGACTGGCAGAGGAAGAAGGTTAAATATTACTTTGTCCCACTAACTTCCTGGGCTACCCTTTTGGAAGAGCATCTGTCCCCAAAACCTACATGAGATGGTAGAAGGCTCAGGAGGTGTAGGCTCTTGTTCCTCATTTTTCTTATTTATTATTGTCTATCACATTATGCAATTATTTGTATCATCTTCTCCCCCATTAGAATGTATGAGACCTAAGACCAGCAGGGACCCCACAGCCTGCTCCTCTGTCACACTATAAAGACAGTGCCTGGCTCATGATAGGTGTCAGTAACACTCTTACTGAATGAATAGAAAATTTTTGAATGAATGAACAAGACTGAACCAGAGACTCAATAATTTTCCTCTTTGTTTCTACATGATACTCATAAAATTTAGTAAACATTTATAGAATTAAATACTCTGTATTTTATTTCAATCATCTAGAAAAATTTAAATACTGATGATAATTTTATAAATTATGATTTGATATATACAAATACAATTTCTTTATAAAAATGAATACCCTGATTGGAAAGGCAAGACTTATCTTTGTCCATTGCCCCAAATTCCTTTCCATTTAGCCTTCTGGGTTGGCATGTATTTCAGACTCGTTTAGCTCTGTCTACTTTTCAATAGCATTTCTATCTAAATCTCTGTATCATTGCAATCCATAATAATATGCATGTTCTTGCTAAACATCATCATGGTGTATATGTGTGAATGTAATCTATGGCAGTGGAGAGCACACATTTTTCAACTTTTGTTTGTTATTCAACATGTACTCTACTTTTGGTTGTATAACTATCTATATGGACAGTACTTGTTTTTGAATACTATTGCATACAATTCTATGGTTTGTATGTAACATAGGTTAATTAACCATTTTCCTACTAGCAGATAACTTGATAGTCTCTAATATTTTGTGTAACTCACAATGTTATAATAAATGTTTTTATGCATCTCTTCTTTTGGATGTGGAAATGAGCATTTAAAATTTTAATTAGTACTGCTAAATTACTCCTGGTGTGACTGTACAAATTTATGACCCCACTTGCTGTGTGCAACAATCCCACCTTCTCCACATGCTTGCTAACACTTGATGTCACACTTCAATACTGTCAGGTGGCGTAACAAGAAATACCCTTTGTCATTGTTTAAACTTGAATCTTTCTTATTACAAGAGAGATTAAATTATTTTTATTAACCATTCATAATTTCTCTTCTGTGCATTATCTGGGTGTTTTTGCCCTTTTTTTGCATTATTGATCTTTCAGAGTCTTGTTTAAACTCAATATTAACCTTCGGGCTATTAAATATGTTGTATTTTTCCCAGTTTACTGTATGTTTTCAAGGTTTGCAGAAGCTTTAAAATTTGATCTTGTCAATCTTTTTCTTTTTCTAAAAGTTTTTGCTCTTTTTTCTTTTGTCTTAGTGTATACTTTAGGACTTATGATATTTCCCTATAATTTCTTTTATTAATTTTATAGATTTGCTTTTTTATTTAGGTCTTTAATGGATTTGAAGTCTTTCTACCAAATACCAGTTCCTATTTTACTAAACAGTTTCATGTATTTATCTCCTCACTCTTGTACATTATGTACATTAGATTCTGAGCAGATCTGCTGTACTTACTTTTTGTTAATAAAGTGACTTTTAAAATTATGGACAAGAATTACATGGTTCATTTCATATCCCCTGTAGATTTGTTTTTTTTTGTCTTTTTGAGACAGGGTCTTGCTATGCATTTCAGGCTGGTCTTGAGCTCACTTTGTGCCCAGGCTGGTCTTGAACTCACAATGATCCTGCTGCTTCAGCCTCCTGAGTGCTAAGGTTACAGGCATGCACCCCCAGGCCTGACTTCATGAAGGTGTTTTAAAAGTAAACACCTCAGCTCTTAATATCTCTTGCATAAATTTCTATCTCTGGTGCTGTAGTTTATTTTCAGTGAGGTGTAGCTACAAGTCCAAATGAATGATATGTTTCTTGTGCTAAATGAATGCATTCCGTTTCAGAAAATATTTCAATCACTAGCCTTCCTGTTTTTTTCTTTTTTTCCTGATTTCTCTTACCCAGCGCAAATGTCTCTTAATTATATAGGGCTTGCCTTTCAGGGATGCAAAAATCGTATATTGTAGCACTTCAGGATTGATGACTTAACCATTTCCACTTTCAAAAAGCTGTTACTGTTAGTGCCAAGAATTCCTTTAACAGAGGAAAGCATGCCCAATTTGAGAGGCCATGAAATTGACCCCTGTCTGGACAGAAGCCAGTTTATCAAATTAAGTTCTTATTGAGGAGTTCCTTTCCCTTTGCTGCAAACAGATATGATCTGAATGTGGGAGAGAACAATGGCAACCTGAAAGAAGGTCTTGGTTTCTTATTTTTAAAATGGGAACACTTGTCAATACATATTTCACAGGGTATATTACATTTTTGTGAATGTGAGTAAATACCTCAAAAGTCAACATAGCAGACAAACGGTTTATTTTGGCTCATTGTTTCAGAGGTTTAAATCCATGGTTGGCTGGCTCTGAGGCAGAAACATTAGGGTGGGAGGAAGTGGAAGAGAAAAGTTGATCACCTCACTGCAGCCAGGAAGTAGAGCACAGGAGCAGAACTAAAGAGGAAGGGTTCAGGGATTAGCCGCAATCCCCAAGGTTACCCTTATATCCCACCCAGACACTTTCAAAAGTGTACTTTGTAATAATCATCTAAAATTACCTCTTCAATCAAGTTCGTAATCAAGATTAATCATCACAAGTCTACTGTTTATTGACCTGACACCCAAATACATGTTCTTAAACTATACATAGTCTCTGGATACAGACAAACAAGTTTGTAATTTTGCCTACTGGGCTGTAACTATTTTGTGTAGAGCTAAACATGCTAATTCCTTTCTCAAAGTCTCAACAGTCTCAGCATTACTATAAAATTCAAGTCCAAAATCTCCTCTGAGAATTTCCTCTTGGCTGTGAACCCCTGTAAAATTAACAAAACAAGTTACAGTTTCCCAAGGTTCAATGCTGCAAGGTAAATATTCCTGTTCCAGATGGGAAGGATGGAGGATAGAAAAGAATCAAACCAAAATAAGACCCAGAGCAAATTTTAAGTTCCATATCTCTGTATCCATAATCTGAGACACATGATGGTGAACTCCAAAGGGGTTGAGTGGTTTTGTCCCATGACACTGGTTATAGCCACATGACCTTTCTGTTAGGCTGGCTCTGCTAATTGTCTGCAGCTTTCTTTGGGAGACACTCCATGCTGCTGGCATCTACAACTTCCTGGAGTCTCCATTGCAGCTTCACTTACCCACATTCATTTTCCCCTGGCAGGGATTCTGACCCTGTCCTATATTGCTTTCATTTAAAATTTGAATGGAAGCCTCCATCACCCAGTAACTCTTGCATACTGTATGCCTGAAAAACCAGCTTCATGAGGACAAGGCCAAAGTATGCCACCACCTCAAGCAGTTGTGACTTCAGAGTGCCTGAATGGTTGAGCATAGCAATGTGAATCATGGGAGATCAATTCATTAGGTGATCCTTCTGGAATAGGGGGCTCAGACACTTTCTTTTCCAAGAAAGCATATTGTAGCCTTAAGCCTGTGATGGGCTGGATGTTGCTGATCCCAGTGCAAAGAACTTGATTTCTTTTCCTTGTTTCATCTCATTTCATCTCGTCTTGTCTTGTCTTATCTTGTCTTGTCTCGTCTCCTCTCCTTCTTCTTCTCCTTTTCCCCTTCTCCTTCTTCTCCCTTATCTCCTCCTACCATCTCTTCTCTCACTCCCCCTTCTCTTTCTCTCTCTCCCTCTCTCCCTCCCTCCCCCCATCTCTCTCTCTCTCTCTCTCTCTCTCACTTTCTTTGTGTCAGGGACTAAACTCAGGGTCTTCACACAGATATATAGCCTCAACCCTTTTAGCTTTTATTTTGAGACAAGAGTCTTGCTGAGTTTCTAGGGTTCTCAGGCCAGGTTTGAACTTATGATTCTCTGGCCTCACCCTCCCAGAGTGCTGAAATCAGAGGTGAGCACCATCACCTCCAGCTCTTGAGCTCTTAGCTTATTTTAAATGGTACCAATCTCTTCAATAATCATACCTCTGTTGTATTTTTTATTAGTGCACATTATTTATACAGACTACTATATATTTTATATTACTGTATATTTTATCATATTTGTACATGTATATAACATACATTCATCATTGTCTTTCATTGCATTGTCTCCTTTTACTCTCACTCCCCAATCCCCTTCTTTTTCTCTGATGGTCTTTCTTCTACTCTGATGTCACCTCCCTACCTTTTGATTCTTCATATGAGAAAGCATCTGATATTTGACCTTGAGTTTGGCTTATATCACTTAACATTATGGTCTCTAGTCTTTCCATTTTCCTGCAAATGACATGATTTTATTCTTCTGATATTTCATTCTTTTGATAGTTGAATAGTATTCCATTGTGTATATGTCACATTTTCTTTATCCATTCATCTCTTGATGGGAACTGAGGCTCCATAGCTTGACTATTGTGCATTGAGCTATCATAAGTGTGAGTATTCTGGTATCATTATCATAAGCTGACTTTTAATTCCTTCAGGAAGTGCTGAAGTGGTGTAGCTGGGTCAGATGATAGTTCTACTTTTTGAAGACTATCCCTACTGATTTACATAGTGGCTCTACTGATTTGCATCCCCACCAATAGTAAATAAAGATTTCTTTTCCTCTGCAGCTTCATCAGCATTTATTGTTTATTGTATTCTTGATGATAGCCATTTTGACTAAGTGAAATGGAATCTTAATATAGTTTTGATTTGCATTTCCCTGATGGTTAAAGATGTTGAATATTTTTGTATACTTATTGGCCATTTATGCTCCTTCTTTTGAGAAGTCTCTGTTCAATTCATTTGTCCATTTAGCGATTGGGCTATTTGTTCTTCTGGTGTTTAATTTTCTAAGTTCTTTATATATTCTGGATATTAACCACCTGTTAGGAGAGTAGCTAGCAAACATTTCTTCCCATTCTGCAGGCCATCTTATCTCTCTGTTGATTATTTCCTTTGCTGTGCAGAAACTTTAATTTAGTGTAATTTTCTTTGTTGATTGTTACAGTTATTTTATGTGCTGTTGTAGTCCTATTCAGGAATTCTTTACATGGACCTATGAATGTGATCATTTTAGCAATTTTGAATTTTCAGATTCTATATCTAGGTGTTGGATACATTTTGAACTGATTTTAGTGTCTTCAATTCATTTTGAATTGATTTAGTGAAAGATAAAGATCTAGTTTCAGTTTTCTACATATGGATACCTGTTTTCCCAGGACCATTTCTTGGAATCTGTCTGTTCTTCAACATATGCTTTTGGTCCCTTTGTTAAGAATCAGATGACTGTAATTGCATGACTTTGTTTCTGTGTCCTCTATTCTGTGCTGTTAGCCTGTCTGTTTTTGTGCAAGTAGGATGCTGCTTTTGTTATTATGGCTTTATAGTATATTTTCAAATTTGGAATTTTGATATCTCCAGTACTGCTCTTTTTGCTCAGGATTGCTTTGGCTATTCAAGCTCTTTTGTGTTTTTGTATGAATTTTAGGATTGTTTTTTCTAATTCTGTGAAGAATGTCATTGGTATTTTGATGGGGATTTTATCAAACCTGTAGATTGATTTTGATATTATGATGATTTTAACAATATTAATTCTTCCAATCCATTTGCATGGGCAGTCTTTCTATCTTCTAACATCTTCTTTAATTTCTTTCTTCTGTGCTCTGTAGTTTTCTTTGTAGAGGTCTTTTAACTTCTTGGTTAGGTTTATCCATAGTATTTTATTTTATTTTTTAGGCTACTGTGAATATAACTGCTTTATTCACTTCTTTCTCAGCAGGTTCATTATTAGTGGTTAAAAGTGCTATTTATTTCTTATCCTGCCACATTGATAAATTTGTTTATCAGATCTAAAAGTCTTCTGGTAGGGTGTTTAGGGTCTTCTACATAAAGAATCCTATCATCTACAAAGACAATTTGACTGTTTGACTTCTTCTTTTCTTTTTTGTATTCCTTTTATTTTTTTTCCTCTTGCTTAATTGCTCTGTCTAAAACTCCAAGTACTATATTGAACAGAAGAACTACACCATCTTTAGCCGTAGGTTTACAAATGTTTCTTTTCTGACCAAACCGAATGTTTTGCAAATTTTTCCACCTAGGGTTTTGCTCCTGATTCCAACTACAAACCTGGCTTAAAGTAGCCAGCTCTACTCATGTCAAAACCTGAACAATGCCTTGAGGTTTTCTCTAAGTATCAATTAGTCTGTTGATGGTAAACTCTGTCTCACACAAAGGATATGGACAGAACATGATATATGCAGACTTGGTTCCTAGTCCTAACAGAGCTCTCGTTTCTATCTAAAAACACAAAAGACTATACTTTCCACATTCCTAATAGCACACTCCACTCTTCTGAGTTCTGACCAGAATGGCATATTAAGCTCTGCTTGTGGCTTTCTAGGTTTTCTTCAGCCTGATCCCTCAAATTTTTCAAAAATCTTCCCCCAAACAATTTCTAACAACTTCTGATCCATATAATCAGTTAGAGTCACAGCAATGATTCCATTTTTTCAGGTACGAATTTTCTGCATTAGCCAGATTTATGCTGTGGGGACCAAAAAAACTGACGTGTATAATTTAGAGAAGTTTTATTTTGTCTCACCATTTAGAGGTTTCAGTTTATGAGCAGCTGCTTTGAAGACAGAGACATGACGATGAAAGGGTGTGTCAGAGGAAAGTTGCCCACCTCATGGCATCTGGGAACCAGAGAGAAGAGGAAGGAAATGCAGGCACCTCAAAAGCATAATGTTAAGTAAAATAAATGAGATATACAAGCTTAAATAGGTATTGCACAGTTTCTCTTATATGAGAAATTTAAAGTATGAATAAAGAGCAAAATAAAGGATGGATAACAGGAGACAGATATAGAACTTTTGAAAGAGGGAATGGACCAAGATGAGGAGAGAGAGGAGAAGGAAAGAGGAGAGGGGAAAGAGATTAAAAAGAATTAAGATGTGCTATGTACATATTCCAACTCCCCACAATGAATGTAAAACTTATGTACTGCAAACCTGTGTCAACCAAAAAAAAAAAAAATAAAAAAAAAAATAAAAGCGACTAGGGACCAGATATGGTCTCCAAGATCATACCTTCATGACCTACACAGACACACCAGAAGCATGCTACTAATCTCCTAGGCATCTCTCAAGCCAATCAGGTTGGCAGTCGAGATTAACCATCACTTTGGCTGATTGTGAGAACTGTGACCACGCTTTCCCAGCATGGAGTACAGTGCCTGTGTAACTATTCAGTAAAAATTAGCTACTCTTCTATTTTAGAACCGTAGCAGACATGTTTTGTGCAGGATGTATGTGCATCGTTTTTCTGGGTAGTTCTGATGAGGATAATTCAGGTGGGTAAATGTGACCTAGGCCTTGGTAGTTATACTACTCCATTGCCTTGGACACTGCTGGGTCAGGAATGGGTCATGACTAAGCTGGTCTAATGAGCAGCAGCCCTCGGAGTCCAGCTGGAACTATTGGGAAAGAGAAGGCATTCTCTCTGCCTGCCATTGCTAATCTGGTGGAATGAAAGCCTGGAGCTGCTGGCTTGCCTGTGCTTTAATAATAAACCAAAACAGTAGGAAGCAGAGCTGAGAGACAGATTCCTGCTGGCTCCCTGTGAGTTCTGGATTCGGGCATGCCTGAAGCAAGCAAACCCTGGGCTTCTTTGTCAGAGGAGACTGTACATTTCTTCTTTTGCTTAAGCCAATCTGGGCTGAGTTTTTGTCATAGTAAGTATTAAGGTTGGTGTCTTTTGTTCATATAAGAATTGAGAGAGAGAGTTATTCATTGCAGATATGGACCTTTATAACTGCGTCTGTGTGCAAGCTCCTGGCCTGTGTAAACCTTGTGCCCTGCATTCTAGCCAGGGTGGCTGCTGGCTTTGGTGGTGGTGGTGATTGGAAAAGAAGGAGTTAAATGAAACTGGATTCTTGTGGCTCTGTAATATCTGCTTTTTTCCCCCTCTTAGAACATTAAGAATCCGTTTGTCAGGGCAATCACAAAAGAAGAAACGGCAGGGATTTTCTTAAAGCACAGTACTGTGCAGTTTCCAATTAACTCACTGCCTACCCACCCACTGTCCATTTGGAAATGCTTTTATTAACATATAGCACCCTAGGACTCCTTGAAGGTGTCAGGGCTTGAAAGTAATTCATGAGGAAAGGAAAAAAAATGGAAGAGGGATGAGGGGAAATCCTCCACACCATGTACACACACAAAGCTTAATTTAAAGCACCAGCACAGTGGGTTGGTATGGGACACCCAGGTGGCATTAATGCATTTCAGAAAGCAGGTGTCTTTAAACTGAAGGCTCAGAAGTTGGCTCCTTTCCAGATGCCTGTAGTAAATCACAGTAATCTCAAACTTCAAAAATATAAATGGATGCCTTAGTGTTCCCAAAAATAAATTTTGGGTTTAGGGCTACTAGTTCTCATGAGAAGGGCTTTTGTAGTGACAGACCCTATTTCTCTGGAACACCACTCATGTTTTTCTCACTCTGCATCCTGATCTTTAGGTTACATGGTATTTTTTTTAATATAAAATGTGCAATTTTTCCAGGTGTGTGTGTGTGTGTGTGTGTGTGTGTGTGTGTGTGACTGAGGAAGAAATTTTCCTGTTCTCCCCTTGGTCTTCCCATTAGATGGGTAAGTACTGCCACCTTTTTGTTCCATTGATCCTCTATGAATATCATGTCATTGTGCATGTGTCTTTGATACTTACCAGGTCTTAACTGCTTTTGACCAAGATTGTTCTGAGCTCTGTGCTCCATGAACGTGGGACCTAAAACAACCTCTTTTTAGCCATAGGTCTTTAAGCCTTGATACAAGGTCCAACTGAGAGGATAGTATCAGGAAGTGTGAAAGACACTGTTTGGTGTCTTAGCCTTTCCAACTTTTTCCTCTATGAGGAGGTGTAAATTTGGAGGCTGAATTTCTTTGTCTGCAGGATTCTAGTAGAGTCCAAGAGTGAGAGGTCCTCATGTGAAATTTAAAAATTGGAGGAGAGGAGAATCCACTAGTCCTGTTTCCACCTGTGGGCAGGTGGTAAGCCATGACTGGGGTGACTGATGCTTCACCCAGGACTTCTGTGTGTCCTCTTGATGTTCACCTTCTTTGGTGTTGTGATCAACTGAGACTCCTGGTAAAGGTTTCCCTGTAACCTCTGTGTCTCTGTATTTCTGCAGAGCATTCTTCTGGCCCTTTGGCCCTGCAGGCTTCTAATCGTTATGCAGGTTTTATTTTTGTCTTCCGACTCCAAATACTTATGGTGATCATGATCTGCCTAATTAAACTCTGATTGATTGATAAAATAATTGGTGGTTAACTACCTGACCAGAAAGTTTATGGCACATAATAATTCTTAATTTTCTCTTTTGAATTGCATGTTGGAAAATGTACATATTCCTAGTTAGTGAGTGTGCTTAGTAGACAGCTTAGAGTTTATGTCGTGAGCTACCTTTGTTATGTACTGATAGCTGTCTCATGGGTATAGATAACTTTTAAGCTAATATGAAAAATTCTAACAAAGAGAAGTACTTTGCCGCTTGATGAGGAATGGTCCTCAACGGAAAGCAAAATCTCTTGCCTAAGAATGAAAGCAGAAGGCATGCAAAAATTTGGAAGGTAATGAAAGTTCTCTATTGTTCAGTTTTGGCTGTAAAATAAGCATCAAAATCTCAGTAGTTTGCAATAGCATACATTTATTTTCTTATTTGTGGATCCACAGGTTTGACGTAGCTTTGCTGGCCTCAGCGCCAAGTGAAGAGATGGAGTCAGATCAATTCTGCATGTTTCTTCATTCTCTTTGCACTAACAACCCTCACAGATAGGTTCATTTTATGGCAATTTGTAAGAGTATCATTGGGCAAGGAAAAGCAGTCCAGGCATTTAAAGTTGCTGCTCATATCTTGCTTGCTAATATTCCACTGATTAAAGCAAGTCTCATCAATGACGAGGCTACCAATAAAACATGATAGTCTGCTATATCCACACTTGGAGGCATTACAAAGTGACACAAAAAGACAGTGTAGACACATAATTCTAATATAGATAAGGTGAAAGCAATTGGGGTCAATGATCTAATCTACCACTGGTTCCTCATCAAAGTGCCTATTTTAGGCACTATAGTAGAATGCCTAAGTGAGTCATGACTTTTCCATGTAATATAGACTCAACCATCTAATAATCAGAGGAAAAAAGCAGAAGCAATTCATGAAACTGTTTCTGGGTTAAAGGTGCTAGTCAAACGAGATAGAATACTAGAGAGAGAGTACATGAGGATAGTTGCAGACAATTCTCAAAAGATTTGATTTGGAAGGAATCCAGAAGCCAGATTCTACCCATCTCTCTATTCCCTGTAGCTGCACCATCATATCTAGTAGATAAACATCTGTTGAGAATGAATCACTGAGCTGGTGATAGAATTTGACCAGTAGACTGCACTGAAAAGGTTTTGATGTCAAATACAGGCTTAGGATTGAACTTAGAAACAGAATACCATTCTATATGAATATACCTTCCCTGAGACCATTGGATCTCTTCCATACTTAATACCTGTAACTCCATGACTGAGTCTTTAAAGGGAAAGACTCAAATTTATTTGCAAACACCCTACAGTGCCTAACATAAAGAAGAAAGCTGTTTCTCAAAGCCACGACTTATTCACTACATGATTTTAGAAATCAGAGAGGGCAGGATTCAACTCTTATCAGCAGCTTCAAGGCCAAACCCATATCTTTCAATACTTGCCACTTATAGAATGCTGAATTAATTAAAATAATGCATGGAAAACTCATAGTATAGTACTTGACATATCAGAAATACTTGCTATATTTTTGATAAATGTTCTATGAATTTTACTGTAGTCATTTATTGATGGAAAGTTGAAATTCATTTGCAGAAGGAGAGTGGAAAGGGTAAAAATGTAGTGCTATGTAACAAGATTGCAAGTGTCTAAGAGCTGGTACTAGTCCTGAGCTTTAGAGCTGAAGTCTCACAAACACAAAACAGCAAGGGATTTTTTAGAATGCCCAGTTTAGCCTGGGAACTAAGAACAGGCTTACTAAATCACAATAGTAATATTTTCCATCCTTTGCTTTGTTTCTGGTTCCTTTTTCCTTCTTTCAACACTTGAAATTGGCTAAAGAAAACAGAAGTGTAAAATTTCTCCCCAAAGTAATCAAACATGCCAGTTAAATAGGAAAGAATGCCAGGTCCCAGGAGCTCAGTGGCAATTTGTAAACACCATTTCTGTCAAGGCACATGTGATGTCAGTAGAAGCCAGGGATCCTGAGAAATGGCCAGTTTGATGTCTTATTCCATTCATATGCATGCACACCTGGCCTGCTGAGTCTGGTATTCCTTTGTAGATACTCGTGGAGAGCAAAGAACAGAAAGCTAAGTGCCTACCATGCTGATTTAGAGAAATGCTTGCAGAGCGTGACTTTCATTAATGAGAAGTCAGTTGCAGTTGCAAGAGAACAGTTCAGGGATCCTCTTGGGATAAATATAATCCTTGACAGGGTGGAAAACTGAAGTTTGACAGACTTGGGTTCCAGTTTTGGCTCTACCAGTCAATAACTCTACGATAACAGTCAATTTCTGAGCCACTCTGAGCCTCTGTTATAACACTGATGAGATGGTGACACCATTGCTTCTTGGATAAGATTGTTATAAGGGGTATGCCACTGTCTTATTTATGTCCTTCCAATGTTTTCTTACTGAACTGAATAAAATTCCAACTTCTTAAACTGGATTCTGTATTTCTCTGTGATCTGGCCCCAGCATACCCTCTGACATTATTACCTACTGCTCTTTCTCTTGCCCATAATGATCAGGATATTTTAGTCTTTTCTCTTTTCTTCTAACATGCCAAGACTTCCAGTTGATCAATGCCTTTGCATCTATTGATCCTTCTGCCTAGAGTGCTTTCTCCCAAAGTTTTGTATGGTGCTTTCTTGTAAAAAATATCAAGGCTTAATTTATCACTGCCACCTCATTTGTTATCACTATCATTGGCATCATTGTTAATAGCATTAATTAAATATGTACTATGTACCTAGAACTGCTTTTCAGTGTTATATGTATACTAACTCATTTGATCTTCAAAAAATATCATATGAGTTGAATTTGATTATTATCCCCATTTCACAGATAGGGAAACTGAAACCTTAGTTGCTCTAGTAACTCACATGAGATCACATAGCTAAGGAGGAACAGAGCTGGGATATATATCTCAGCAAGTAGTAGCAGCTAAAAGTTAGTCATTTTGCCTGTCTACCTCCCTCAAGTAAGAAGGCATTGAATCACTTTCTCTCATTGCCTAGTTTAAATTATTTGCATAGCAATTATCTACAGTGTTTGTTTTACTAAGTTACTGGTTTGTTTATTGTGCCTATTTTCATTTCATGTAAACCATTAAAATGTACCTGATTGTTTTGCTTACTTCTATATCCCCAGTGACTTGAAAAATGTATTAAATAAATATTAGTTGGGTTAATCAGTGAAAGAATGAATGAAGATTATAAATCTAATACCAGAGTTGAGCCTGATAAACAATAAGTACCATTGATGAAATGGTACTTCCCTTTTATCCCATAGCATCCATCATGGTTGAGGTAACCCCAGTTTTAGAACAATGGAGTCCTGTTATGGGTTAACTATAAAATGTCTTTGCAAAGTCTCATGTGTTCAGAGATAGGAGGTGGGGCCTGGTCAGAAGAGATGAGTCACCTGTAAGGGTGTATTCTTTCCCCAGAGCCTCCCTTCTGTCTCTGCTTCCTGGCTGCCATGAAGTGAGTAGCTTTCCTCCACCATGCCTTTCTACTATGATGCTTTTGTCTTAGAACCAGTTGTATATGGACTAAACCCCTCAAATCATGAGCCAAATGTAATATCTTCTCCTCTAAATTGTGGGTGTCAGGTATTGTGTCCCAGTGACGGGAAAACTGACAAACACAGGCCTCCAAATTTAAGTACCCTTGGTTTCTCCATTCTCTTTTCTGTGGCATATTGGAATTCTTTATGTGGACAGGTCATGACCCTTTCAGTCACTGAATGGTTTTTTGAACTCCTTTCTGCCACCCTCCAAGTCTGTGATTTTGCTGCTCAATCTATCTTTAATTAGAAAAATTTCAGAGGAACTTATTGGAAAAATTCAAACTCCTCTGCATGAATTTTACTGCTCTGCATAAAGTGACCCAAATACCAGGATAAAATTCCATTTTTCTTTATATTTCAGCTGCAGAGGATTGAGTGAAGTATGATCATCTCTTCATGGAATATCATTGTCATTAATCTACACAAGGTCTCTCTTGTTTTTATTTAATTCATTTCCTTTATCCTTTTCCCCCACTTCCATTTCATTTCTCTCTTCATAGTAAAAGAAAAGTAATGTTTTAAACGTGTATATGTGTAAAATGTGCATCCTTCCATATATATATATATATATATATATATATATATATATTATTAACTTAGGTAAATGGCATTGTATGATACATTCTTTTATCCTTAACACTTTTCTTCCTGTTTTGTGCTGTGTTCTAAGATCCAAACATGTGGCTACCTGCATCTAGTCTAATGGTTCTAATTGTTGCAGAGGATACCACAATGTTGTAGCTATCAAGTTCTATTAAAGTTCCCAGGGATTACACCTCTCTAGTCCAGGGCTTTTTTACTGAGTGCTAGGTGATTGGGGCTTCCTTCATGCCATCATTGCAAGATGGTATTTCTCCTTTTTGTCTGTATTTTTCCTATTTAACCTTATCCCAACTCAGCTTTAGCAATGTCATGTGCCTGCTTGGCTCACCAATTTCCAGCACTACAGATTGTAACTAAATATTGGTAGTATATATATATATGTATTCCTTGAACTAACATTTATTAATTTCTCCTAATGGCCAGATCACTGTCCTAGAAAATGGAGATTTAGCAGTTTAAAAGATGGGGAAATTCCTGTTCTCATGGAGCTTAGATTTCAAAGGAGGAGATGAACAATAAATAAATTTACAAATAAAAAAGCTGTATCTTTTCAGGAAACACCCCCTTGAAGAGATGAATGGTTGGCTGGGAAAACATTTGAGTATAAGGGGATTCTCACTTGGAATGGTACGTGCAAATTCATTCAGTGGGTACAGCTCGATCTTGTCAAAGTACAGTGAAGATGAAGTCTGATGCTCTGAAACCTGAAGCATCTCCCTGCCCGTCAGGGTGAACACCAGCCCATCACCAGCAGATGATACATCCTGCATGGGCAGGACTAAGACACAAGACACTTGAGTGGAGATGTGTAGGGATCTGATAATCTCAGATTAGTGTGTCCTTTGTTTAGGCAGTAAATTTAAAGCTTCGTACCACTGGATCACCTCACTAATTATTAGAAATATTTTATTCTTAGCTTCATATCTACCCCTATTTTAAGAATCCACCTTTAAGATTAGTTTGTAGGTGATGCAAACATGAAGGGTTGTCTTCTCTCTCCATTTCTCAGTCTGACCCCCTTTCCCTGCTGTCTGTTCTACCCCACAGACCAGTGTGAAGGCCCACACCTCCGTCTTCAGCCTAGAAGCAACCAGTCCTCCAATTTGTTTCTTTGCACCATAATCTCTCATGTGGGTAATGGCTCGTAAACAAATAATGTGCTCTTAGCTCAGTTTAAGGGAGTCTGGGGTGAGTACTCCTTCGTGTTGTGAATAATCACCCAATAATTTAACTCCTTACTGGTATAGATTTGGTGGTTTATATTAAAGGATGTCCTTGGCACAGTATTAAGGGTCATTTAAAGGATATTCTGGGAAACTATTTGGTTAGGGTAAAAGAAACGAAAGAGCATTCAAGGTGAGTGATATGAGGAGATGCACTTTTAGTAGAAGGAGATTTTCTTTATTAACTTAAAGGTATTGATGCCTTGAGGTAGTGATTTAAGGAAAAATTTTTCAGGGTGAGTAGACTTTGAAGTAGAAAACCTCATCCCATTTACCTACTCTGTGAAGCCCTCACATTTTTGAAACAGAAAACTCAGTTATGCAAAAAGTTAAGTGCAGCTTGCCAAAATGCCTTCCCTAGGAGCAGAGATGGAACCAGATATGTAATTTGTGGGGTACAGTGCAAAATAAGAATCCAGTGTCTTATGTTCACAAATTATTAGGAATTTCAAAACAGTGACAGTGAAGTATTAGATCAGGTATGGAATATAAGTCTTTGCTCTTCACTATCTGCATCCATGAAATGCAGCCATTATTCTTCAGCTTGCAGTTATTCTTAAAATAGGTAAAGGATTGGTAATACTTCACTTTGGACTTGGTGAAGACAGAGTGTTCAGTAAGTAGTAGCTGTGATGATGATTTAGCAAGTTCAAAAGCTCTTTTAATGATTAGCCTGTTTGTTTTCTTGTGCCTGTTCCTTCAACACACCTCATAATATTTACAGACTTCAAGCTTCTTAGAAACTAATTCTAGGTACAAGATAGAGACACTGCTGCTTAAGGGGAGTGGAAGAAGAAGCATAAAAAGTTAAATATGAAAATTTTCTCTCCCAGAGATGCTTGTAGTCTAGTTAATGAGATAAGACAAGAGGACAAGTGTCATTCATTATCATGTAGAGTAAGATGAGTTTTACAGGAGAGGTGCTTGCCAAATAATGAAAGGATCTAAAGAGAAATGAAGCCAAATATGGGTAGAGCAGTGGTCCCCAATCTTTTTGTTTCTGGAGAACAGTTTCATGGAAGGCAATATTTCCATGGGTGGGAGGAGGATTTTTTTCTTGGTTTCCTTTTTTATGTATGTATGCTTGTGATATATAATGATGACATTCCTCAGGGATAGTATCACCACCTCAGCACCACCTGTGGTCCTCAGGTGTACAACCTGGATGGCTTGCATGTGATCTGGTAGGGTTTGTGAGCCTATGAGAACTGCTGATCTGACAGAAGGTGGAACACAGGCAGGAAAGAGAGGAGCAGTTGTAAGCACAGATGAAGCTTCTCTTGCTCATTCCCTGCTCACTTCCTACTGTGTAGCCTGGTTCTGAGCAGGACACGGAGTATATTGGTCCATGTCCTGAGGGTTGGGGTCTTCTGGATTAGAGTACAATTGCTTGATTGAGGTGATCTCTTTATTACTGCAGAAGATGAGATTATTACAGCCAAAGGGAAATGGGCTGCTACAAATTTGTGAACAACATCTGTATGTAGGGTAAATTGTTAGCTTGGTGACTGCAATGAACCATGGCTCTTGGTATTCACACACACACGCAGAACCCTCCTTTTGAATCTGCATGACCCTGTGAACTACTTTGCCCCATAAAAGGTGGCAGAAGTGATGCTGTGCAGACTTGAACTCCGAATGTTAAGAAGGCCATGTAGCTGGGAAGGTAAGGTAGGTGGATCACAAGTCCAGCCCAGCTCAAGTACCTAATTTACTGACTTAGCAAAACCCCATCTCAAAATAAAAAATAAAGGGCTGGAGGTGTAGTTCAATGTGAAGACCCTAGGTTCACTCCCTAGTAACACACACACACACACACGCACATGCACACTACATAAAATGTTCTATGCATTCACTTTAAATTTATGACCATAAATCTTAAATTGGTACCTGACCCAGCCAGTTAATCTTAATCTGCTTTCTTAATAATGTTTTCTCCATTCAGTAGGCGTATTTTATAACTCCTGTCTTCACGTCTCAAGCACTATCTCCTCTCCCTGACGCCTTCATTTCAGACTTCATAGAAAAAAAAGATGTACGGTAATTAAGTAAAAATTAGTTCACCCGCCAAACCTCAACCACAACCCCATTCATCTTCCTGTGTCTGGGTCCACTAATTTTGCCTCTCCTACTAACAAAATGTCTTTGCTGTTATCTGAGTTGAGTACCCATGCTTGTGCGTAGATTTTCTCTCTCCTCATATGCTTAAGGATTTTGTGTCTGTAATGATCTTCTCTGTCTCAACATAAAATCACCACTCTACTGGGGTATTTCTATTGGCATTCAGGCATGTCTCATGAGGCTTTAAAACAACTCTTGGCCTCTCATTTCTCTCAAGTTTCATAGGCACTACCTCGTTTATCTATTTTCCCTCCCAGATAAACTTCTTCAGTGAATTATCAGAAGTCACACTCTCCGCTTTTCCACCACCCACTGCCTTCCTATCTCTTTCTGATGAGCTTTTGTGTGCATTGCTCACATCTGAGCAAGCCAGTGATGACCTCTGTCCTCCTCTTCCAGGGTCTCTCAGCAGCCTTTCGCACATAGACACTCCTTTGGTTAGATACTGTTTTCTCTATAAAACTGTAATACCCAACATTATGATTTGTGTCTAGACGTCCCCCCAAAGCCTCAAGTGGCTATAGAGTTTTCTTGGAGGTGGATGAATCTAGAGTTTGTGATTGATTCATGGTCCAGTACTGAGCTTAAGGGTGTGCGTGCTATATCCGCCGTAGGGTGGGTAGCCTCCATACGATATAAGGGAGAGAAAGTCTTGTCGCTCACATGTTGCTTTTGCTGTCTTCTGCCACCATGAATGGTTGTCCCTCTTCCATGCTACCCTGCCTTGGAGCCAGCCATTTATGGACTGAGATCTTCACAAACTAAACTAAATAAACCTTTCCCTTTTTAACTTTGGGTGTCAGGTATTTTGTCTCAACAACGAGAAAAGTGACTAAAACACCACATTTATCAGATTGTCCTCTCCTGATGGTCACCCCTTATCTGGTTGTTTTACTAACTCATTCCCTTCAGCAAGTCATCTAAATGTGGCAGAATCTCTTCTCTCCTTTGTTGACACCATTTCTGCAGTTTATAACACTGAATTCCATTCATATACCAGTCACTCCTAAAGCTGCAGTGCTCGCGTGTGTATGCATGTGTGTGTGTAGATTTTAGAGTTATTTATCTAACAAGTCTCCTGATGTTTCTAAATGAAATCTAATAAGAACCTCAAATACATGACTCAAACAGAACTATCATTTCATACCTCTTCAAGCCACTTTCTCATTTTAGGAAATGACTCCACTAACCAGACTCATACATTTGTAAGTATACGTAACACATCTATCCAGGAAATTCTACTGTTTCTTTCCTAAAATGGTTCTAGTTGGTTTACATTTTTTGTCATGAGTCTGTGATCAATATTATGTTGTGATCGATATTAGGATAATATAGTATTATGTATGTAGTGCATGATTTCTTAAATTATTTGTCTGTTGATGGACACTTTGGTTATTTCCCCCATCCGGTTTAAAAGATACAAAGGAGTGAATACTTAGGATTCTAAGTCTAGGTGGACAAAACAAAGACTACAGTTGATATTGCATCATATTAGAAACTTTTGCTAAAGAGTAACTCTTATGGGTAACTGGGTGAGAGGATGGATATGCTAACTTGCTTGATGATGGTAGCCATTTCACTATTTATGTGTATATCATATATGTATATCAAATACCATGACCTATACTTGAATTTATACAATAACATTAGTAAAATAAGCAATGAAGTCATAAAAATACGGAAGCCTCTGCCAGTGTTTGCCTTGGGTTCTCTGTACAGATGCCCTACTCGATGTCGATTTCTTGCTGTCATCCACCTTGTCTCTTTGATTTGTTCTCTTTCTGGGTCCATTGGATGGTGAACCTTAAAGGCAGACTCTGTCCCTCTCTGCCTTTGCTATTCCTAGGGCCTGGCCCAGAGAAGTGAGCAATGGACTTTGGTTAAATTTAGGAAACAGGAAAAGAAAAAAATATATAAGTGAATAAAAAATAAGAGATAAATATGAGTGGATAGAAATATAAATAATATAAGTGAATAAAAATACAAAGGCAGTTTCTATCTCCTTTTTAGTGGGAACCTGATAGAGTAGTATGTTGGATATATTCTCAGTTTGTTCTAGTGGTATACAATTATCTCATTTAAGCATCAACATGAGTCAGATTATCTTATTCTAAATTTTTTATTTGGGGAATATTGAGTCATCAAGATTTCACAGTTTCTTTTTATTTATTTTTTATTATTTTAAACAGAAGAAAAATAAGAAATTAAAGTAAAACAGAATTTCACAACAGGCCAATTGGAGAGTAACAATAATCAACACATTGCATGTTGTTGTATGCACAGTAGTTGTTTAGGGTGTAAGATATAGACATGAAACATTGTCCAGAAAATTATTAGCATAAAACTTTTCCCTCAATGAATCAAGAGAAACCGGCTATATCTCTATTTCTTTTTTTTGTTATGACTGCTCTATTATTTTCAAAAAAACATTTCACATTAAAAATGAAATCTGAAAATGACCCTGTGCAAACTACTTTTCACTCAAAATTCTTTTTCTTTAACTATCTTAACTAATTTTTTATATACATAGATAGATTTTCTTTCAGTTCGTCACACAAGTGCAACAATGCAATGGTTACATATGTGTGACTTATTTAGTTCACTGAGAAGTATATTTTCAAGGCGCAACCACTGAAGAGTGAATGGAAGATTTCATAGTTTAAAAATGATATTGTCAATACTCGAGTACTGATCTATCTTATTCAATAGTTGATTTAGACAAACAAACAAACAAATAAACAGACACAAACTTCGCACAACAGACACTGGGTTTGCATGGAATATACAGCATTAATGGGTTGTGACTTGCTTTTGGCTTTCTGGGGTCTCTTGAACACAAATGTGAACATGCTGCTTACTTCAGGTATTCAAAGACTCAGAGGATTGAGGTGGTAAGAGGAAAAAATCCATTTAGTTACCAGCTTGGAGTTCTTGATTTATTCTAAAGAACTGGCAAGCAGTTCCTATCTCTGTATTTCCAATTTCGCTGCACTTCATCATGGAGTGATTGCACTCAGGTCTTGGCAGAAACTTACTGGTTGTACTTTTGCATTTTGGAGTCTGAATCAAATAAGGTTCACATTTGGCTGCATGTCATAACAGTATTTTCACCCCGCAGGGCATTATTTCTTATTGAAAATACCTGAGTCAATTCAAGGAGCCAAGTTGTCAAGGACTCAGATGTCTGTCTTCTCTTTTTTTCTTTTCTTTCCTTTGCTTGGCTTTGTGTCTTACCCCTTTTCTTTTCCTTCTTTCCCTTCCCTTCTTTAAAGTTCCTTTAGAATAAATCAGGAACTTTCCCTTCTTTCCCTCTCTCCCTCTTTCCTACCCTCCCTTTCTTCTTTTTTTCCTTCTCTTTTCTGCTTTCCTTTGTCAAAGAAAATTTTAGTTGACAAAGGAAATCTGTATATATTAATAATGAACAAAATTATGACTTGATATATGTGTGAATTGTGGGATGGCTGCAACAGCTAATTAACATACCCATTACTGCACTTATCTTTTTTCTGTGTGTGTGTGACAAGAACTCTTAAAGTTTCTCTTTTCATTCTGTCCTGTCCTGCAGTGTGTTTTTTATTCTCAGGGTCACAGATAGCTCCTGTAGTTTCTAGGCATTACGTTCATGTTCCATATAGGTAAAAAGGGATGGAGATAAAGGAGAAAAAGATCAATAGTCTCTGTTTCAGCCTTTCAAATGATTCTGTCCACTTTTTAAAACGTTATCTCACTGAGCAGGTGAGTGACACAGTGCCTTCTCAATCCACCATAGAACCTGGAAGAGCACACGTCCCAATTGAATTCATCACTATCTTACACAAAACAGAGTTCTAGAAGTAAAGAGCAACAGGAAAGTGGGAACTGCATAGGCAATGGGTGATTGTCACACTCTATTAAACATCAATCATATACCTACCCTTGTTTTTCAGGCACAATTATACTCTCCCAAGGTCTCAGTGATAGCATTCAGCTCAAAGTCTCAAAGTATTTGTCTGTTTCTCCAGGTCTCATATGAAATAAATTCAGTGAGATATCTTGTTTCCTCTTACACAGGCTGATATACAGCGGAGGAGATGGTAGTAGAGCACAGCAGCAATAAAACTACAATTCAGAAGAGAGGCGAATTGGAGACACACTTGTCTGGGTCAATCGCTAGATCCTCTGGTCCTCTGGGGAGTGAGGAAGACACTGTCTTGTTCTAGTGGTGGATGGAGGTTGATTGGAGCTTAGCGTCTTGGAGGTGAATTGGCAGCTCGGGCTCTGCATTATAATCCTAGTCCATTATATTCCAAGCCAGAATTTGCAGAGAGCATGGGAAGGATGTCACTGCATGGGACTCTTCTGCTTCCACAGACTGCTTCTTATTGATTGAAGTCAAAGACCTGGAGTTGCCTTAGGGGTGAAAGACTGTAGACCATGGGTGTTCAGGACTGAAGTATTTTGGGCCAACTTCCCTTCAAAATTCTTAACAGGGATCGAGCCTATTGATTACCTGTGAGAATAATGGCACACATCTTGTTTAGATGTTGTTTTTTAAGCCAAAAGCGTTCCCCTTTTACCTATTGCTCTTTGTACTGTGACCACCACCCTGCGTCTTAACCTTAATGGCTTCTCTTTTGAGG